>JAVFBW010141409.1:0-12906 GCA_034783835.1 Mopalia ciliata | reverse complement strand
ATGGAAACCCGTGTATATACTATACTTATAGGACAACAATAAAATGAGAAGCAAATGTTCACGTATTGAACGTTCAGAATTTAATATATACCGTTGATACCAATCGTTAGCAAACAAAATATCATAATCCAATTAAACTAATAATATGACGTTCTGCGCCAGGCCTGTCAACAGTTCGATCATTTTTTTCTCATGGGCGCTACGCAAGGAACAACGTAAACCTACATGGCTTGGTAGAGACAGAAAATATGGCGTGTAGATGGATATCCAGACTCACAATGGCGTCAACATGGCCTGGTAGAATGTGCCATGGGGAAAATATATAACACCGAGTATCTGAAGCCGCAGCGACCACCTGAAAGATCGACAAAAAGGAGTTTCATCGGATCTTCATAAAAACGTGAAAGACGACTTTGTTTTAAGAATCAGACAATTGGAATGTTTTAAAATCTGTCAACGAAATTAAAAACGAAAGTACACGTTATTCATCTTCCCAGTTAAATTTGCTAACAATAATAAACATAGTACTTAGAAGGATAAAAATTCATTGAATATATTGAATACCACGTCTGGACCAATTAAACTTATTATATGACTTATTGTATAAGCCAGGTCAATTGTTCGAATATTCTTTCTATTCGGCGCTAGGAAGGAACAAAAGAAATCAATTTATCTGGGTTCAGACAGACAATATGGCGAATAGATGAAAAGGGTGACACGTTCTGGCGTCAATATGGCCTGGTGAAATATGCAAAGAGGGACATAAAAATTATAGGATACTTGGCAATCAGACGAAAGAACAATGAGCTATGGAAATCAATGTACAATTGCGATATTGCGATATAATACAAATTCTTTCCCAAGATAAAAATATGACACAAAGACTTTTAGACAAAAGCGGAGATCAGCTACAGGATTATTCCTACATTGTTCCTTTTAGAATAGTGATGGTTAATTACCTATAGCTCATGGCGCAATTTCAGCTTTACTGATTCAGTGTGTTTGTTTGTAAGGGGTTTAACATCATACTTAAGGGTATTTCACTTATGTAACGACGGATTGTCCACTTCACACGGCTCCTTGCTTAATTAAGATGGAAAAGAGAAACCTCGTAAAAACCACCCCGCGATTGCCGAAGCCACATCTTGTGACAGCAGTTCTGAAAAAGTACGTCTGGCTTTATTTATACAAAAAAATATAGATATAAATATAATAAGAATATGGAGACAGCCTGCTTATGAGGAAGTGTCTTCAATGTTAAATTCATTGAAATAGAAAGAAAACAAAAAATTCGTTAACCCCTGCCCCCCAATTTGTAGCCGCCCCCCTGTACAGCAGATTTGTGGAAATAAACGAATGATGCGTTTGGTCTTGTTTAATTAAATATTCGCAGTTGACATATCAATATACAGACACGCCCAGATTTCTGTCTGTCACGTGTACTTTATCACTTCCATTGTAGCAGGGGATATCATTAGGATAGAGAGCACCCGATGTTAGAGTAGAGACAATTGTCCAAGTCACTGTTGTTATCAGTTCCATTAGCGAAAATTCATAGCAGAGAAAGTCCGTGTCCGGATATATTATCAGTATCATTTCTAAGAAAGTTTCATGTGCGCATGCCTTTTAAAATATCATGTCTTTATTTCTAGTATGTAACAATGGTTACCGAAGACGGAGATAACGTCTGCATTGATAGGTGATAAAGGAGACGTATATTCATTGTGAAATTATCACGCATCCAACACCACTTACTGTCTTGTAGGTAATATGATCAGATTGCTTCTCCACAAGTATCGAATCAACTTGTATCTAGTATCTGCCAGTATTGTGGTAATTTTCATTGTAGAGCGGGATAAAGGTACGAAATCCATCAGGATCCGCCGTCATAGTAATTTATTTCATGTCAAGACAATAAAAAAACAGAAAAAAGTATTGAAGATGCCATTATTCTTTCTAACTAGATTGATTATATAAATATATTAGATACAATAAATAGATATAATTCAAGCTCAAATTAAGGTACGACTGATTCTGTTGTTTACTGCTGGAATGAATGAATGAATCCATCGTGCTTCTATGTTTGTTTTTATCCGGAGTATTCCTCGTGGGATAGCACATTTATATATAAATACGAAGATAGATAATTATGGCAATAGAAAAATAACTGGCAATAGAAATAAAAACAATTATAATTCAAGCCAAATAATTAATTGGAGTCGATATTTTGAGAGAAATGTAACCTGCAGAAAGGTTGAACATAAACCATTTTAGGACTCAGGGATAAAATTTTGACTTTTTTTGTCTTTTCTGAAATCTTCTTTCATGATATTAACAATGCAAAACGTTTGACCAAAAAATAAAGTATTTTAAAATGATTTTTTTAGATTTAAATTGTAAAATGCGTGCTTCAAAGATTATGTATATTGAAGGAAATAAATGATATAATCTCACCTCAACTGACTACCTGCTGACTATTACCACAAACCAATTTGCGAAAGGCCAACACATCAATTGCATGACAGTTGGGGATGTGTATTTGAACTTAACAGTAGACATGGAGAACAAATGTTTGTGGGTGGTAAACACACATTTATACAGATTACTCATACCCCCAGTAGGACTCCTACTGATAGTCATTAACTAAGGTGTGAACGACATCTGTGCTGTCAACGTGCCTCAAATACCGGATTATGTATTAAAAAAAGATTGCAATAAATAAAACTCCTTTCGACTTTTCATTAAATTTAAAAAAATGTTGTTCATTAAATGTATAGAGTAATGTTAAAATAATCCGGAGTCCATCGTTAACATACGCAAAGGCTGTTTTCTCAGCTTTCATTTTTCTTGATTTTTATCATTTTAATCGTTTATTTCTCGTAAACTATTTGCCCTGAGTCTTTGAAATTTGGCACACACAATCTTGAACCCATTGTCTTAAAAACCGTCATGTAATTTTTTATATTGATTTGAGTTTTGAAGATATTTAGGAAATATTTTTGTTACGGCAAATTTTTATTTTTTACATATATTTTTTATCTATTGTTCAAAAACTAGTTTGAATTCAGAAAAAAGCCCTATTACGGTATTTTAGTTTAAATACTTGTCTATGACGACATTGCAAGTTTTGGAAAAAAATCTCAAACCATCTGAGAAAAATAAGAGTTAGAAACAAAGGTCCATTTTAAAAAAAATGATTTGACATGATTCTTTATTTATGCCATTATAAAATCAAATGAATCATAAAATGACATTATATTTAGAATCTTGAAATCTTCAGTTTTCTAAATATATATGATGTTAATATAATCACCCTTTGGAAATACCCGCAAACGCCACGAAAAGATAAGAGTCGCATTTTACTCCTGACTAGCGATAGAGTCCTTAAAATATGTAACAATATGAATGTGAAAAGCTTAGCTTATTTGGTTAGAGCGCTGCCTCTGCTTGTCATTTGCCCAAGTTCACACACCTGTGGAAGCAAGCAAACTGTTATTACCGTATAATAACAATATGTAAATCAATAAAAATTGAGTATTGTGGTTATGACTTACGCCAATTGGTTTTAAAAATCACAAGACAAACAAACATTACAGTTAATGGACAACATTAATATTTCACGACAAATTGCTTTGAAATGAGAAATATGGTCAATGCTTTTTTTCAAGATAAGTGATATTAGATGGCAAGAATTATCGAAACACGCAGTCCGTATGTCTGTTTAATTGATTGAGATGCTTGCCGTTATTCTGGTAATTTGAAAGCACGCCAGCTCCATTAGCGAAAGAAACCAGCATCGACGTCAAAGGCAACAGGCAAAAGGAAGTGAAGACAATCGCAAGACGCACTGACATCACAAACACATCGTCCTCTGGCTGACGATACTCTGAGAACACACTGACAAAATGAAGATACATCCAACAGTGGTCACAAGCAGTCTATTTTGCTTGCGTATCTTTGATTTTAAGGGGATGGGCTGAAATAAATGGTTCGGTTAGTTTGAGGCTTTGAACGTTCAGTTAAATTAAATAAAATTCATAAAATATAAATTTGTCGAATACATATTCAGTCCAGGCCATAGATTCCGTGCTTTATTTGACAAAGCTAATTGGTACAATGTATATATTGGTACTCTAGCCATTAGTCGTTAGAGATCCGTTTATTATCATTTTTATTCATTAATATGTTGACTGATGAATTTAAGCTCTGGATTCAATCCTATACATAGGCAAGCTGATTCGTTAAACATAATCATCTTCCTGTCTCCAGCCATTATCATTTATATCAATCTGCTGCCATTTTGAATCATTCTCTCTTTGTACTTTAGATCTAGGGTTATCGCCCTGTTTTTATTGGCTTTCCTAACAAAAAAATTCTTACATAGCATCAATGATGATATATGGCTTTAGATTTTGATCAGTATCATTAACTACGATCAAAGTATATGATCAAATATGGTATCATTATCTGAGCAAATCGAATCCAAGGAATCGAGGCCATTCTACGTTTTCAGTTGTAACAATGACAGTCGAAAGTTTGCAAGATTCTCTCTGCAACGTGATCATTAAGGGTTTTAAAGCCTCTTTGTGACCAGTTAAATGTCTGTTTTGTTTAGCAGTCACGTGTGAGTATTTGCTAAAAGAGTTTCACTAGTGAGTCGACATTAGAAAAGTAAAATAGGCCCAAGCTACGTGTATATCGTGCATTTGAAATTCGGAATAAATAGCTTCATGGATAATATAAAAGCAAAAGTAGTTGGCTTTCATGATATGCGAACGAGACTTCAGAGTTCCGTGTGACCGTTCTCTCCCACAAGAGAGATCTCGCCTTAAGAAATTGATAAAATCAGCTCTGTAGAGCTAACGTGTGTTTTTTGTTGTAGGTCAGACTATAGCAGAAGAGGAATGTGACAAATCCAAACTAACAGTTCATGTTGACTATATTTATATAGATCTGACTATAGTAGACCGAACGTCTTTATAGCGGTAGCCATTAACAAAACATTAACACCTGAACTGGGATACGGATCAATGAATATAGACTGTGAGTCGATCAGGTAAATGGCCTACTTATCGCGAATGTCCAATGTTTTTATGGTCATGTGCACAAATTAATCTGTGGCATCTGTTAATAATGCAATTAATACCTTGTTAACATTTGCATTATTTTATCAAGGACGTGTTGTGTACAAAAACATTTATATCAGTTCTTGAAATATTTAATGAGTCGGTATTATATGGATAACAGGGCATTGTGATATATATAGAGCGTTTCGCCAACAGGTTCTAAAAGGTTCTTGTACCATTAACATTTGCTCATTTGACTGATTTGTTATCAGCAAGTGTGAACCAGGCGAGTCATCTACATTTTATGTGTGGCTCTTTCTCGATTTCTTATCCTATCACGGGAGTGGTTTGTACGAGGTTTCCTCCCGGTTTTCTACCGTAATAAGGCTAGGTGCGGTGTGAAGTGGCCAATCCGTCGTCGTATAAGTGAAATACCCTTAAGTACAAAGTTAAACCCCAAACAAACAAACAAATCATTTTTAAACCCGTAAAAACGAAAACACGATGACCGCATGCGGCTTCCACAAACATTTGATATGCGCGACTAATGAAAACATAATTTAAAAAAACGGTACCAACAAACTATATGTCAGATGTATTCAACGGTATATTTAAATGTAGTCTGTTTTAATCAACAGTGATCTGCGTGATCTTCATACGGATAATTGTCAGATTCAAGAAAGGAAGTTAATCTGGTGTTAAAAATCAATATAGGGTGTGTAGTATATTGTATGCTGCCTCATTAACTACAGAATCAAAACATTACATATTACGCGTGAGATGAAATGGGATCCATTTCCGAATTCGACTCCGATTCCAATAAAACTTACCCACCGTTAAGGGGGAACGGCTTTACTGCTAGATCTGACATCGAGCCATTGGTGCATGTTTAACTGGGAGTAAAAGACAGACGTCTTTGCCTCGGGAAAATTTGAATTTTACAATAGTCTTCAGGAGTATTAGGCCATTTTCGAAATGCTAATTGATAACCTGGAAAATTGCATGGGTCAACAATTTTACATATATGATTTTCAACAAATATACGTGAAACGTAACTTTGTGTGGTAGGCATCCTGATCGTCGGCTAGTCGTACCATTTAGAGCTATAATGAAGAAATTTAACCATAAACAAATTAGAGAAAAAGCAACCACCATAGGGCTTTTCCTCGCCGGTATATATATAATAAAATTACTTCCGGTCTCTTAAAGAACAGTATCTGTGTCCACGGAATATGGTAAAACGCGACAACTACTTTCTTGGTCAATTCTGTAAATAAGTAAACAAAGTGTCATTAAAAACACAATAATGTGTTGGCCGAAATGTCACGCACGTTTTAACTCTTGAAACATTGATTTTGTTCCTTCTAATATTTGAAGAGTGGATAATATACGGCCTACAGCCAATTGTCATATATACAGAGCCATTCATCGCAACATTCTAAAAGGGGCTAAGTGTAGAGTAAAGTCTCTCGAATAACTTGCAGTAATTTGTGCTTAGTACTAAATGTTGTTAGTATATATATATATTTAAATGTCGGAACATAAATAAGATTACCACGGACTTCAATAATTTGCAAAGGATGACTCTTGTCGTGATCTAGACAACATATGTTCAAAGAGAATTGCAAAACATGGTTCCGATAATATAACAAGGTATTTTATGGATATACAACTTCTGTTTTTTATCCACAAAAATACCTTGATATGTTACTATCCCTACGTCTAAATGCCCCTCAAAGAAGTTAATGGTTCCGATAGTCTTGTCTGTGGTCAATTCTACTGAAACAAAGTGTATTCAAACTACATCAATTTTTTTTCCTCTATATGGAAATGTCAGGCACGTTTTTGTTCATATTACATCTATCCAATGTCACCAACTATTTAAAGAGGGGTTCAAATATAACTTATAATCCAAGTTCATATAAACAGAGCCATTTATCTCCAAATTGTAAAATATTTTTCTTGAAATAATGAAACTTTTCTAACTTTTGTTTACTATGATAATGGACCGTGGAATTGTTGATTTATAATTTTTTTTTATTGGAATGGGATTCAAATTAAGCAAATTGCTTATGTTTTATCTACGTAATAGAATTGTTATTGCTATTGGAACACGTTAAATACACAAAGGCTATTATAAAATACGTCCATGTCTTAAACTTGGTTCGCGAAGATAATGGACGCCGGAAAATGTTTATTTTAGTTTATAGTTTATATCACAAGAGAGAGTATGTGGGTTTGTTATGTGAGTTAATCAAGCCGCCATGACCGAGACAGGCTCTATATCAGTCGATTTAATGACAAGACTGATACTCTTTTATCAGATTTGGAGAGGATTTTATACGATGTCTGGAAAAATGTGTTGTGTTTAATAAATTCATTCCAGGTAATACTTTACTTTAATAAAAGTCTATTAAAAGAGTACAATAAATCCCATTACTAGAACTACCCTTTGATGTGTGAGATTTGCCTGGCTAGCATCTTCATAATTCAACTGCCAGGGATGTCTCAGACAAAATAAAACATGTGATGTGCAACTGATTTATGCATTATTCGAATCAATGATTCTGGCCGAAGTCTGTACCGTTGTATTTTGCTGAACTTTTCACTAATATACCTTGATGCAATACATTAAATTGCTAAAAAATTACCAAACTATAGAGCATAATTAGCTAAATATTGCACAAAATCCAATATCGTTTTAGATTTTATCTAATCTTTCGGATTGCTCTTAGGTAATGGAGAAATAATTATGAATAAAATATTTCGTAACTTAATTATCTTCCCCATACTATCAATCCATCATTTTTCGAAATAATGCTCGCTGTTAATAAAATTAACTAACACATGCTAAGTGTTTAACTCGTTGGACGTCCGGATTGTACTGGTTGCCTGATGATAAAACTGACTTGCTTATAACATGTAGTTCTTAGGACACAATCTGGAACTGTTTAATATGTTTTAAGTAGATTTGTTAAAATCAGAAATCCATTTATATTGAAGAAACAAATGAGACAGATCGTAAGGATAATAAACGCAACCAATGGGTGAGGTATCTCCAGTCTCCAGTCCCGAAACATGGTCATGTGATCAATCAGAGTTTTAGCCAATGGCGTTGTTTTTACAGAACGACTTGTTCCGCTTAAGTAAGTAGTGTGCTTTTAAAATTATGTTTTAAGCCTAATGTGTGTCAGAAAATAACAAAAAATAAACATTTATAATTCGAAAATTATAGATTACGCCTGTATTATTGACATTTGCTTTGTAAAATTATATGTCCCTAATAGCGGTACATTCTCTTCGAAAGCATGGTCTTCCCACAATACGCATTCACTGCGGAGTCGTCTGTCCTGGACCCGAAGCGGATGTCGCCATTTTGAATTATGGTGTTGAGAATCTCTTTAGTTGTTCATTAAAAGCTTTTCGGGTGCCGGAGAACCCGCTGTGACCGTGACTTTCGAACGGGCTCAGCAATCCCCTTAGTTTAAAAATAGTTTATCCTGGTTAAGTGATGCTTTGTCTGAAAAAATATTTCTACCTGTTATTAGAAGGTCTGTCCGTTTTAGATTTTTTATTGATTTTTATTGAAGTTTTATTGATTTAGGGAAAGCTAAAAGTGCTTGTATTCTGAAGAGAACAAAAGCTCCTCTTTTAATTTTTATCAAAGCTAATAAATCTTTTCCACGCACTGTGTTACCTCTTTGCAGTCCGTCTCACTTGATTATTAAGATATTTCCGTGGAGCAAGAAAGCGACAAAAGGTGAGATAATAACGTACATGAACATAGAATAACCAGCCATTCCATGGTGACATAGACTGACGAGTTTCTCCCGCAGACTGACGTCTAAAAGAATACTCTGTACAGACTAGGACATTTTGGGAATAACATAGTACACTAAAAGATATGAGACACACTAAATACGAAGCTTCCGCTCCTTTGTCACATCTGTACATAAACAACATGGTAGCAACAGTATTTTCATTAATTTGGGATAACAATTTCTTAGTTTGAACAGATTTTATTTCTATAAGGAAGGCCGGGTGGCTGAGTGGTCTATGTGACCGGTACATACTGTTGGCGATTCGGTGCCTAACTCTGAGGGTCGTGGGTTCCATTCCTGGACGGATTTCAACCTGGAAACTTTTCTGAATTGCAATCTGTTCAACGTATGGAAGTGTTGTTCCAAAATAACAAAAATACTGTTAAATTTCACTTCTCAAAAGACACTAAAATTATCATCTACATGTTGTTTAACGAAATATCTATTGGAGTTTATATTGGGTATGGCGGGAGAGAGCTCGCTGTTGTCCCGGAGCCGTCCAAGCTGATTTCGGGCAACTTCAATCTTATTTGTTGCCTCTGCTTCGAATCTTGTGACTGACTTGTCTGGTACAACAGTGCAACGTAAAACCATAGTCTATTCAACTAACAATATTATATTTAGTTGATCTCATTTTAATTTTATTTTCGTTATTTTAGGATAACACTTTCTTAGTTTGAACAGATTCTAGTTCAAAAAAGGTTGCAGGTGGAAACCTAACTCTGAAGATCGTGGTTTCGATTCCCGGACAGGTTTCAACTGGCAAAATGTTCTGAAGGAGAGTCTTTTCTAAGAAAGCGTTATCCCAAAATAACAAAAATACTGTGAATCTTCATTTTCTAAGAGACACCAAAATAATCATAATTTTAATTTGTTTAATTGTGCCATTCACGAGACTTATTATGTTGCTGCGTGTGTAGAAAACCTGGTTATTACTTAAATTAACGTGTGGAGATGTTTAACTTACAAAGGGATTTTGTTTGATTCACCTTTCTCGTAATAAAAGGAAAGTTCTGGTATAATTCTTCTTGTGGTATATGACAGCTATTCATTTCCAGAATTAACTACATCGGACACCTGAAAGGGGTCAGGACAAATAAGTCCATTTTACGTTCGAAGCCAGTGTAACATATGACTAGAGAAAACTGAATGCCTGCTGTCATGTCGATACGTTATATGCTTGAGACAGATATTAAATAAGACAGGAATTTGCATGCACCCATGATTGGTAACACAATATTGACAAATAATCAAGATTTAACACAATTCAGTGAAAAATATGTGCATTCCACTCATTATTCCACTAACAGTCGTGCTAATTTATTTCTGGATAAATATTCCATGACTTTTAACATTTTATCAAATTTAAAATATATCACCCGCTAATATGTTTGGATGATTATGACAACGAACATACATGAAAACCCATTTGCGCATGTACACAAAGTAAATCTGTATCCATGACAGTTGATAAAATATCATCAGCATCTTAAAGTCGTCCGGTCGTCTGACATGTTCGCCAACACTGATGAGTAAATAAATATTCACCGTTATGTGTCGATTCGTTGTAGTTAAAACACTTTTTCTGCAGATATATATATCATTCCCATCAATATGTGAATGGCAATGTCAATGACTGATTAACATGAACGCTAACGTAGAAAGGAAATATAACAAATGTAAAAAATGTAATTCCCTATCAATATCTGAACGGCAATGACAATAACAGCGTAGAGACCAATCTCCATATACATCAATTAGCTAATCAATCAATTTAGATCTTTTACTCGGTCTCTGCTGAAAGTTTAAACAAATTGTGGTTACTGTATTTGAACTTTCCCAAATAACGTTTCCTACGATTCTATTTATCTGAGGTTTAAGAGAATATATTAGCTTATCTGGCTGTTTTGTTATAAAATATGAGCTTTGACCCTAATATAGAATATAACAATTGTTAAAAATCAGAAGCGTTAAGGTTTTCATTGAAACTGCCACTATCTGAAATTTGTTTCTTCAAAATTATATTTCATTTCTTAAAAGTATGAGTTTTTTGGTGGCAGTCGTTTCACGCAACGTTAATCAATAACACGGACGAACTGTTAACATCAGCGGGATTTCTTCAAATTACGTAAGTCGTTCAAAAGCTGAGAAAGGACTGCAGAATAATTTCTGTAAATGGGATTCGTTTCCGGATTCGACTCCGATTCCAATAAAACCTACCCACCGTTAAGGGAGAATGGCTTTACAGACAGATCTGACATCGAGCCAATGGCGCATGTTTAAATGGAAGTAAAAGGCAGTCGTTTTTGCCTCTGGTAAAATTTGAATTTTTGCTCAAAGCAGTAAGAGAATATGGACACTTTTGGTGTGCTATTTGACAACGTGGACAATTTGCATGACAGTTGAAAGTATTCTCTTGCATGGGTGATTTCGAACTACTGGCCGTTGACAATACATGCGTTAATGTTGACTTCGTACGAATGTAGGTTTAATGAATTCGCCTAGGCTTACCATTTAGAACATCATGAAAAATTTCGAACTAAAATAAAAGACTAGATGAACCACCACCCCCCTCTTCCCAAACAGTGACAAAAATCCAAAATTTTACAACCCTTAAGCCGTCTCCTCTCTTAAAAATAAAACAAACAACAACTTCAAAACAACAGCAACAAGCACTTCCTTAAGATAAACTCAGAACAGATACAAGACTGATGGCAAAATATCGACATATTTTACAGGTCATTGAACGCAGTTATTGTTATTGATAAATATTGTAACAGCGAACTGGGCAACGCCCATAGTTTCCTAAGAAATTGATAAGAATTTTTGTGGGACTATTAGCACTTATAGAAATGAAGTCCGCAAAAATAGTGACCTCCACACAGGCTGACGATCAGCGAACAGCGTGAGCAGCTTTTCTATATTTCAAGCACACTGATACACAGACAATACTTAACTTCTTGTAGTGAATATAACCATGAAGTTATCGTGATTCGAAGAACAATTATCTGAATTGTGGTATTGGAACTAAGGCAAATAACATTTGTCGGGCAAGATGTAATTATGCCCGTTGTGTAAACAATTGATATAAACATAACAAAACGGGAAAGGCGCACACGAGGGAGGAGTGCAACAAATGATACTGGCGATCATAAACAACCATATTGATAAGCATCAACTTCGTGGTTATATGGCTGGGATATATCCGATTGTTGGCTGTTGCCATGTTGCTCTCGCAGCTAAGAGAACAACTAGTAGCCGATATGTTTGTCATGTGTTTGGAATGTGGCCTGTAATTGTACCGTATTTGTCGTGTCGTGTCATTGTTGGTCGCAATGGCTTCTCCCACTCACTGAAATGACACTCCGTCATATCATTGGAATGATCCAGAAAATGTGGGGTAGCTTATCACTTGTAAGAAGAATCTGATACTGTATGTTGGTTAAACCAAAAATCCTCATGGGATAAGAGTTAACACTTATTTGAGTTCCATTAGCTGGTTACAGCTTTTACCACCAAACAAACAAACAAACAGCAATTTTATGGCGAAATTAATAAGTGTGTTGCGGGCGGTTTTACGCTGGCTATTGAATCCACGCGAACCGATCTGCAATGGCCTCATGAGTCGTTAATGTTATATTTTGTGTTGACTTAAGTCTCTCAAGATAAAACTAAGTGTTTTAAAAAACGTAAATCTTTTGTTTTGGTGTTTTGTTGAAATGTTGCGTACGTTTTTATTCCTGAAGCATCGATTTATTTTCATCAAATATTTGAAGAGTGGCTAGTATACGGCTTATAGATAATGATCCTATATACAGAGGCATTCTGCTCCACATACTAAATGTTTTGCAGTGTAGTTGGCATAAGACCACTATTACTGACTTCCGTTTTGTGACCCTCGAATATTGTTCTTAGTAAAAATGGTGTGTATACTTGTTTTACTTTTTCTGGCCCTGTGAATTTGTTTTTTGTGGAGTATTTGGTATGGATGTGAAGTAATTGAGTGGAGGTTTCTGGTC
>JAVFBW010141398.1:0-12907 GCA_034783835.1 Mopalia ciliata | reverse complement strand
TTCTGATTTTTCTCTGATTTTTTCTAGATACACTGAAACCATTGATTAATATTTTACCTACTTGCAATATTTCTTTTATGAAGGTTTTCAATCTTATTATTGCACAGGGAGATAACTTATACGTGTCAACTCGGACGAGAAACTCAAATAAAACTATATTTAAACGTCATAAAAGAAAGAAGGAGTTTAATTATTGTGATTTTTCTATCAAAAAAAAAATCAGAGAAAAATCGGATATATGTTTTGAGACGCCGGCCATAGCGGCATATCGATTTCCAACTTTCACCATGGGTTTAGATAGGCGGGACTTAGGGCTAAGATGGAGAAATTAGCCCTATACATTGTGCTACCTCCCAACCACCTGTACCATAATTTATAAAGTATGCCCTTGACGACCAGGCTAAACAGAAATAGATTTTCTTACATTCATTAAATTTTGACTGGTTGGAGGGCAGTTCCTGCTGCTCTAAGGGTTAACTGAACGGAAACAGGAAGCCAGTCTGTTAGTGATGTATTTGTATTACATCTTTTGATCAGACTGTTCTGGCTTTTCTAGCCATGTCTAGCTCAGTATTGACTACGCTAGCCTCACGTGAGGCAATAAGGCGTACGCCACGTATAACAGATACGTGTAGATAAAGTAGATTGAAAGTGTTTCCATAGATGCCGAGATCTGAAAGTCAATCATACAATGTTATGAACCAGTTAACGGTAGCGCGTAACCAGTATACTACATCAATGTTTTTGTTTTTTTTCGCATACAGAGTAATAGATAATTAAATTAAAAATAAAACTAACTTACACTCGCCATTAAGTTTAATTTCATATTAGGGATACAAAATAGTTTAAGTGCAGACAAACCTCAACCTTTTAAAGGATCGTCACATCACAAAATCTGGGTATATATAGCTTTAATTTGCACTTCGCGATCAAGCAAATCGAACAAGTCAGACATACTTTTAAAGACCATTTGTTTACTACGGAAGTTTAGCTGAAATTGGTCATGCGCAGTTGCCAGGGGTGCTTTTTGTCCAGGATTTGCCTTTATGCCCTCTTATGCGTTCATCTGACGTCATTCCAACATGGCATCCTGCGAAATGTCATCTCTCTGTTTACATGAAATCACTGGACAAAATCCATCCAAACACAAGATATACATGTCTAAACTCACAATCCTGTTAGTATTCACACCAGCAGATAATCTTTTCTCGGACAAATCTCCATTAAGACGGTCAGTGGTTTAGTTTTCCTGTCGCTAGCCAATTTCTAACTCAGTAATTCCACACGAAGTTTCGTTAACACAGGTTTGATACGATGACTTCCCCTTGTTCTTCCACTGAGCTTCAAAGAACATCTAGCATCTCTGTTAAGACAAATAGCCTCAATAATGGACAGGGAAAAATCGTTACACATGCATCAGGTTTTCTGAACGATTACAGATATTGCAGCTGCACTTTTCTCCTTTCTTGTTCTTAAAAACGTCCAGAAGTCGATTTAAAGTGACATATGACAACCCTGAGGATGAGCATGAAAGTAATCACACGCTAGATATTGATGCCATCCAAGACCTTTGGGATAGATTTGGGACTCTCATGGAAGCTCTGCGTGCTCTACCTTCAGACGCCTCTTATCTGAGTCCTACAACATATAAGCTTAAACAAAATGCAAGAGCAAGGGCTGAAGAATTTCGGAAATATAAGCTTACTTTCGATGAAGATGTGACTCCTTACATTCACTGTAAGTTGTGATAAGAAATTCTGCTATAACGTAGAACAGAAAGAAAGTACAACTGTTAAAAAGTTATCAGAACATTTTTTAAATTCAGTTCAGCTTTAATGTGTTTGCATGTACAACTCCAACTTACAAGGGTAAAAATCACCTGCTAAAGTAAAATGATAGACGTTAACGCAATCATGCAAATAATATATATTCAGGAAATTTTTGGTTACTCTTTCTATTGCTATTGCAGCTTTCATTCCATGACCAACTTAAAATTTTATTCCAGGTATGGTCTACCACATACCACAAAGTCTGGTGAAATACTGATACATTCACGACATCGGAGTATCACAAGTGGAGCCCAAAAAGTATTACCATAGATTGGCATATTTTGGTTCAATGGTACCGTGGAATATGGAGAAAAAAAAGATACCTTTGCTGGTAATAACAGGTCATCCATATTTGTTGTGCTAATGTTTCTATATAACAATTTATTATTATTATTTAGAAATTATTTATTTATTATTTGTTTTTTAACAGATCTTAGAAAGAGAAAACAGGCTGCTGTGGGCAAAATCTGATGATGTGGAAAGAGAGAAACGTTCTTACACAAAGCGAGATGACAAAAATGATGAACGATAACTATACCTGCGAGTGATTTGCTGTGCAACTCTGTTATATCATGTCAATGACAACCAAGTTGGACCAAGAACTGCTATCTCATCTGGGGTACAAAATTGCGGCAGATTATCTTCTTGATCTTCACATTTCCACAATTTTCCATAGAAAAAGTTCTTACAAACTAGTTAATTGTAATTATATAGCCGTTTATTGCTTGCTGTTAGCTTTTACCCTGTATATATTGTTAATCTTCCCAATCTTCATTACATTAAGATGGTTTATTGGTTGACGGATTACTGTTCTACAACACAGTGATATAGATTCATAAATGCTTTGGCTTAAAGACATGTGTGTTTGTTGGATTGGATTTTAACTTCTAACTTTAGGGTATTTCACTTTACTCACTCACATGCCTAAGCCCACATACAGGTTTAGTTATGAACTTATTGTATATATTACCAGTTATCATATTATAATCAAGACAAATTAAGTATTTATCATAATTCGTCTGGATAATATTGATTTGTCCTTAGTTTTGATGCAATAAAGCTGATACTGTGGGGATTTTTGTCAAGTATTTTGACAGCTCTGGGTTATAGCTTAGTTTCACCCATGTCGCTGGACCATTCCAATTGTTCCATTTGACCTGGACTTCGTCATCTTCCCCTTCACCCCTTTTATCTAATATATCTTTTTATATCTCACAGTCTCTGAAATCAAACCAGTTTAAAACAAAGTTATTGTGTGCGGAAATAGCAACAACATAGTGTAGATACTTATTTATATAGAACTGTGTTGAAATTTCAGACAAGAAAATATTCAGAATAATGGGCACAGGCAACGATTGTAAATGAATTGAAGAACTAAACTATAAATAAATGATAAACAGTAATGACCATAACTGCACTGTTTATTCGGTATTTTGTTTTTAAAGCTTTACTGTTTTGTAAAGCTAATTGTAGTACTATACATCCTTTTTTGGGGTCTAGTGAGGAAAATAAAAGTAGAGTTTTTAACACTGGGATTTCTCCACATGTGAGGGGGGGGGGGGGGGGAGGGGTAGAGTATCCTTAAGATTATGTATTAACAAATTAAAGCAGTAGATAAAACTCTATTTCACCTTTTCATTCAATTAAAAAAGACATGTTGTTAATTAAATTTATTGGAGTAATCTTGAAACAAACCCGAGTTCAATCAGTTAGATACGTTTAGGCTGTTTTGTCAGCTTTCAATTTTCTTGAAAGTTAATTTCTCGTAAATAATTTGCACTAAGTCTTTGAATTATAAACAAGGTTCCGTTTTAAAAAAAGTATTTGGCGTTTTTCTTTATTTTTGTCATTATAAAATAAAAGAAATCATATTATGACATTATATTTAGAATCTTGAAATCTTCTGCTTTTTAAATATATATGATGTTAATATAATCATGCTTTGGAAATACCTGCAAAAGACACGAAAAGATAAGGGTCACATTTTTTACTCCTGACTAGCGGTAGAGTCCTTAACTATTAATTTGGATAACTATAATGACAAACAATTAAAGCCCAACATTGTGCCGACGTTGGCGACCGACAACAAGTGCACCCATTCATTATAGCTAACCATTCCTACCAAGACCGGAGGTTGGGCTAATATTGGTTATGGACAATAAGCCAAGGATTAATTAGGCCAACCAGGCCAACCAAAGCCCAGTGTTGGACCAACGTTGGCGGTCGATGATGACCCAACTGTAAAAACTGTCAACCATGCCAACTAAAAATCAACGTTGGGCCAACGTTGGGAATCGACCATAAGCCAACCATTAATTTGGCCAACCATGCCAACCAAAGCCCAGCGGTGGACCAACGTTGGCGGCGGACGATGACCCAACCATAAATTCAGCCAACCATGCCAACCAAAATAAGACGTTGGCCCAACGTCGATGCGCGACCAAAAGCCAACCGCGACCATGAGCCAACCATACAAACTAAAAACCAACGTTGGCCCAAAGTCGTTGTGTTGTCTGGGATATTATTGATTTCTCTCCCAGCTTGTGTGTCTGTCAGTTTGTACCTCAAGTATTTGATACTATAAAACTATATGGGTACATTTTGTTTATAAAGAAATATAGAACCTGTCATTTCTATATATAGCATGAGCAGTAATGTTGGAAGGTGTACATAGACGTGGTTCAAAACTGGTGTCTAAGTAGATTGATAAATCATTACAAAGATCCCCACTCCTGTAGACCCTCGCAATTTGTGGGGGTGTCACAGCTATAAATAGAAGGCTTATGACGTATCGACTAACAACATTTTCATGAAAACACTGCTTAAGCTAGACATCTTTAATGTTTTAAACCCGTAAGTAGCCAATTTTTATCAATAAGGCCATGTCAGGTTTATCTGTTAATACACTTTTTCATTTTTCAATCAAATCATTTGACTGACAAAGCTGTCTTTGACGGTTTTGGATGTATTTTGATTTTTCTGTGGAGAGATACGAGTGTTGTTGATGTTGCAGGTTATTAGCTGCGACTGAGCAGCTCTATAACTCACTCTGTCTGTGGGTCGGTTTGTAGGTTAGTGGGTCGGTCTGTCTGTCTGTTGGTCCAACTTTCCTGATGATGATGTGAACACGATAGAAGCCAAACCGCTTAAGATAGAGAGTTCAAATTTGGAATGCAGCTTAATATGATGCTAAAATAAACTCCTATTGAAAATGGGATCATTCCGAACAAATTTCAGGTTTCCATGGCAACAAATATGTCCTAATCTGTTACTTTATTTTACATGACCATGTGAACAGGATAGAAGCCAAACCTCTTAAGATAGAGACTTCAAATATGGAATGCAGCTTAATATGATGCTAAACTACACTCCTATTGAAAATGGGATCATTCCAAACAAATTTCAGGTTTCCATGACAACAAATACGTCCGAATCTGTTGCTTTTTTTTAAAATGACCACCTGAACAGGATAGAAGCCAAACCGCTTAAGATGAGAGTGTTCAAATTTGGAATGCAGCTTAATATAATTTTAAAGTAAACTCCTATTGAAAATGGTATCATTCTGAATAAATTTCAGGTTTCCATGGCAGCAAATATGTCCGTATCTGTCACATTTTGCAATGCTTTATCAGTTAACATTCTAAATAACGTCCAGTAAAGAGCTTAATGTCGCAGCTATCTATAGTGATTCTACACTTGTTTCGCCTGAACTCCACGGACCATAATTACTGAGATGACTGTGTTTTATGCCGTTCAGAGTTATCTCCCCACTTCTGTCAATGGGTATCTCGATTCCGTCATTTTGCTTATGCTGACTTCTCAAAAATGTAGGAAGCTCTTGGAGTTATGCGAGCCTTGGCGTTATCACCGTAAGTTGACAATTTTATGAGTGTAATGAAATTGTAACCATTTGATCGAAACATAAAGAGATCGCGAAATCCAATTTGAATGTGAAATGTATAGGCCTCTGTCTAGGACGGGCACCTGTTGTCATGATTACAACAACAACGTCTACATTGACACCCAGACATTATTTAATGAACCGTTCAGAACGGATAGATGTTTAACGACGATCTAAAGGATAATTCACTCATGACAGTTGTGTGCCACAGCAGTACTTAGCCATCAAATGCCGTTATTAATGTGAAGTCCAGTGCGTTGCTGTGCTCACGTCACTCACCCATGTTGGAGGGGAAATAGTGGCGGGCTCCCCAACGATATTAAATAATTCGTTGACATTTTTGATATGAGGTGACTGTGTGAAAGATCAAAAAATGCCTACCCTGGCAAACGAAAAAAAAAAAAAAAATTCAGTCAACTCAATTTACCATCAATTTCATAAATCCACATGCACAGGTATAAATAATGCACCACAATAAATTGTACATACTAAATTATAAATAAAGAAAACATCATCACAAGGAGATTCTTGTACACTACACAGGGTTGTTGAGGTTAACCTTAGTGGCTAGTCTGTCAGTTTAAATTCAGTTGGCATACTGTATATTATTGTTAAATGTAATATATTTTAAATGATGAGTGTTATTTATACCTGTGCATGTGGATTTATGAAATTGATGGTAAACTGAGTTGACTGAATTTTGTTTTTTCTTTAAATAAACTAGTCCTCTTGTCATAGTGCTCTGACAGCTAACTGAGCTTAGGGCCAACACAAAGCTAATTGCCATGTCTTTGTACTATGTGTTGTGTTTCTCCTGCCTTGTCTTTGTTTGTTACCAGTAATGTCAGACAAACCAGTGATGTCATTGGTGGTTTTCTTCAGCATATGTGTTGGCATACCTTAAGTATGGTGTTAAACCCCAATCAATGAAACAATCCATCTGCATAGAGTATAAGTATAAAACAAATTGGCTAACACTGCAACTTCCACAGTGTACCACAAACATATATATATGAACAGAGTATATTTTGTTTGACACAGTTTTTGACATAATTTGGGGAATTGCACCACAGGCCAGTGGGTTATTGTTCCATAAACTCACTCTTGTCTATGCTTGATTCCATCACGGATGATTCGTTTCACCTATTGGGCTGGCACGTCATCATGTGAGTGAAATGACCTTAAGAGTTAAGAACAGCGTTAATCGCCAATCAATCAAGCAATCAATCAAAAAAACAAACTACCATTGTAAACGAACATGCGTCACTATGCCAGTGCTGTGTAAAAGAGTTTCAGCTCCCATAATATACAGTAGGTGGAGGGTTGGGAGGGAAATTCCTGTTGCCCTAGTGTATCAGAGCTTTTTTATTATTGGCCTAAGGGGCAACATAAAACCAATCTGTGATGTCCTTGTATTGCGTCCTGTTCTGTCCTCTCTTGTCTTTGTTACTATTGAGGTCAAGGATGGTTCCTTCAACCATTGGCCGGCGGCTGGAGGGAGCTTCATGTTGCCCTGGTGCTTTCAGAGCTAAAAGGGAACAGGAAGCCGATCTGTTTATGGCGTCTGTATTGCGTCCAGTTGTTGTTCTGTATTTGTCCCATCCTGTCTTTGTTTGTTGCCAGTGGTGTCGAGGGTGGTATCCTTCACCCATTGGGCTGGCACGTCGTCATATAAGTGAAATACCCTTGAGTACGACGTTAAACCCCAATCAAACAAACAAACATTCAACCATCGGGCTGGCATGCAAGGGCTTAGACAGAGGGGTGTTCACCCAGGTCCAAATGGACACCTTGTTTTAAGAAACTTTAATTAATGGACACCCAGTTACTTACAAGGTCTAGCAAAATGAACATTTCCGACAATATACTTTTGATTTCTGGCTAAACCCCTGCTGGCATTCATTCATATGAAATAACCTTAAGTATGAAGTTAAAAACCAATGAAACAAACCCAATAAATAAACTCATAACTTAGTGTTTGTTAAATTTAATTTTAACTCTCATAATGCGGGTAAATCTATGTTCATACAGTCCTTGAAATGACTGGGAAAATTAAATGACTTAGTTTGGGTAAATGCTGGAGCAAGTGGAACGGGTCACAAATATAGGAAATGGATTCAGACCTGTTCTTTTTGAGCAGCCAGTTTTTAATTTTTGACAAATTCTTGACTTTATGGCATTTAACATAAGATGGCATCTTAAATGCTGGTATAAAAAAGTGTTTTGGAATGAATTTGGACACATAATATATGTTAAATACACCAATGGACCATAAAGATATTCACAAAAGCGAATATTCTGCATTATGCTGTAACACAAAAATTCACAAATGGTAGGAAAATACTCCCAAAATACTAATTTTTCTACAAATAAATTTCTTCTAGGGCAGACAGGTCTGTGATTATTGTAGTGTATTATATTGTATGACATTGTGTAATATAAGCCAAGTGAATCGTGACCCGTGAGCTGAGGTACTCAGAAACCGAGACATGATTTCGTGTGGAAACCAGTCAAAATTTAGTGTCTGCATCCACTTTGCTAAAGAAGTTGATTGTCATTTACATCTACACAGTGCCTACAACTAGAAAATAATAACGTATTCATTCTCGTAAAGAACTTAGCCATTATATTTCATTATTTTGGGCACTTGAATGTTTTCCAGAGTCAATTCGACTCGTGACACTAAAGTCAGGTTCGATTGGAAAAATAAAACAAAAAAACATAACAACTGAAAGCTGTCTTTCTTTGGCGGCATCATAACTGTAAAAAGAAAATAACCACAATGATACTACAGCAAGATGTTTTCACTTTGATATAATAATGCGGAAAATAAACGGAGAGTATGAAAATCATTAATGAATACTTGTTAAACAACTGTCAGGGTTTTTTACCATGGCAAAATGAAGTATTAGGCCTGGAAGACAAAAAAAAAATAATAATAATACACATATCAATTTGTAAAAAAAAAAAAGAAGAAAAAAAAAAAAGAAGATAACCCAGAATGGGAGTTTAGTAGGGTTCCTGTTATCCAACTTCTTGAATTGGTGTGACCTGAAATTACAATATACTGTAATCCCAGGCGTGACCAACACATTTACAGACCATGTGCTAATCTGTATGTACACCATTCTCCTTACAAGTGTTAGTTTAGATGTATTGTATTATCTGAGTTGGCCCTCTGGCTAGGGCAGTTGGTTTGAAGAGTACCATTGGTGTCTTTACTTAGCACTCATGACTGGAGGAAGGTTAACTGACCAACATTATGAAAATACTTCACAGCTTGGTTATACTAATGTCAATTATTCTTTGAATACATGTACCACCATGATATATATTTCTTGGCACTGGCATATATATACCATGATATAAGTGTAATACCCTAAAACATGACGTAAAACACAAATCAATCAATTAATCAATCAATCAAGCAATCAATCAGTCAATGTGACATGTCTTTAAAGACTAAACCAGTCCTTTTTATTTTGCTTTTTTTTATCACCTACTTAATTGTGACACCTAACATATTTTGAAGAAAAGCTCGAATATTCAGGATTAATCAATTAATCAATCAATCAATCAATCAATCAATCAATCAATCAATCAATCAATCAATCAATCTTATCTGAATTGTTGTGTCTTGAAGTAATTGTAAATGTAGAATGCATGAGTTCATGTCATGATGTGCTTAAAGTACATGTATATCATTTTGATCAGAGAAATTGATAGTCACACTCAGATAGGAATGACCCCAATCTCAGTGTCATGCATCTGACTTTCTTTAGTTAACATTAGAAGTGTGATGATTTGGTAAACACCTGTCATGTAGCACATCAACCAGTCATACATCTACCTGTAGAACTAAATATATCTATTTATTTACAGTCACTTCAGGGTTCAGAAACATGCGTTCTTATCCTAGGTTTGTTTATGTTGACCTTCAGTTGTTCATGTCTCACTATGGTAGGCCTGATGCCATGGCTCAGTGATTACATTTAGCACGATGTTAAACAGCAATCAAACAAACATGCATTTGATGATGTGATCAACCATATTTAGCTACAGTTCGCTTTCTATGTACCCTATAATGTCTCGAGCTTTAGACACGCTAATTTTGGGACAGTCTATAAAAATAACAAGCAAGACACCCTGTGGTAAAGCCTATTTCTCTGTCCCTGCTTCTAGAAGTTGTGTGTTTGAGTCCGTGAAAAACCTGGAAAGATATTTGAAAAATTTAAATCTTTGATGGCATTTTAAACCAATTAACATGTAGCTCTTCTTTAAAACTCACTGCCAAAACAATTCTTAATGTGAACATTTGTCAGTATTTATTAATGCTACCTGGTCAAATTTTACAGTGGTTGCATCAAGAGATTGGTGACACTAGAGCTTCACAATGATAAAACTTTTCTGCTGGTGTGTAAGTTGCATAAATTGAACAATGTAGTAGATATTTAATTTATCACCGAAAATGGTCTATTTTTTATCCTCAATGTAGAAAATCATTTTCACATTTTCATCAATTTTACCTAGTTTTAATGTGCTATTTAAGAAATATGTCTCTGAAATGTGAATTTTATCCCCTGGAACAATTTAACACGCCTGTAAATTCAGATGTGAAGTCCTTCATGTACTGTTTTGTCCGTCGTCATATAAGTGAAATACCCTTGAGTACGACGTTAAACCCCAATCAAACAAACAAACAATCCTTCATGTACTTTTAGACCTGATTACCCGCTGTATTCTGAAGTATTTTGTACACTTAAAATGTGATTTTTTAGCCTAAATGTACAAAGTTGGTAAAATATTTTCACATCTTGAAAAAATTAATAAATTTTACATTATTTTTTGTACACATAATTGATTTAGGTGAGATATACCAAAAGGCCGTCACAATACACATAGAAATAAATATTCTGTGCTATGCTGTAACACAAAATACACAGAATGGTAAGAAAGTACTCCCAATCAATAAATTTTATACACGCAAATTTCTTTTTGGGTTATCAGCTACTATAGGCACATATGTTATAAATTTGAGTGCCATATTGTGATGACTAACACACAGTCTGTCGGTCACCATGTCTTATAGTACTGAGTAGCCTCTAAATTTACACAACAATGTAAACACTGGTAGCCCAGTATATACCTATGATTATGAGTTAGGTGCACGATTGGCTTTTCGGCTCACTGTCGCGGGTTACTTGTCATGAACTGGTAGTCAGCCAATGTGTTCTCTTTAATGTCACAGGATGTTTTACCCAGAGTAAATTATAAATTATAATAAAGCCAGTGGAACACCTTAATAATGATTACTGACATCAGCCATAAACATAAACGGACAGCCATAAACATTTAAACTTGTTTAATTATATTTACCTATAATGTCTTTTATAGGAAGCCGACCGTTTACCAATGACATTCAAAATAACTTGCTTAAAAAATGTCATAATATTATATGGCCTGTATATTTTTTAAACCCTCGTACTTCATTTCTCTGTTGAGGTTATAAATACATGTATGTATAGATAATATTAAATAATTTCCAAACGATTTACGGAAGGAGCTTAATTAGGGATTTCTGTTCAGTTATTCCCAGTACAGTTAGGTTTCCGGGCAATTTGACAAAGCCATCTACCATAGTTTTATTGAGTTGTTACATATTCTTCTGTTTCTTTTGTTCATACACTACTGGGGCTACTTATGACAGGCCTAGTCTGCTGACAGCAAAGTAATGGTGGCTGTCTTTTGTTGATTTAGGAATATATGGTGTTTTTATGTTGTTTTTATGTTATGTGGATGGAAACTGGTGTTGTGTGGCATTGTGAACTATTGTCCAGAGTTGAAATTATACAAAACATCTAAATCTATTTTCACACAGGAGCTAGCTACCCAGAGGATAACGCAACTGTTTCACATTTCAGGCCATTACTTCTATCATTTTCCTATAACAATAAGCAAAATCCCAAAATAACAAAAAACAGTACACCTACAGTTTAATAAAAACAGCCCATTCAATTTCCTGTAATACTCAATTTATAAAAAATTGATGCTCTCTAAGCTATTAAGGGGCAAACATAATTCAATCTGCTATCCATTGTGATATCCAGGACAATACATAGAGGACAACATTGTCTTATTGCATCTGCCTTATTTAATGCTTCCTGGACCTTGTTGATTTTGGGGATCTAGGCTAATGGCAGTATGTCCTAGTCAGAGTTGTCTTCTACTTGCACTTGAGGAATATAACTTCATCAAAACAACAAATACTTCACATGTTGTTGTGGTGTTAGATTTAGTGTGACTAATTGAGTAGTATATCACGGTCTTAGAATTGAAATACTCTTTGTGTTATTAGATTCACTCGGCATTGGCAAGCAGGGTTCAAAATGTACAGTATATGAGTGAGTCACAAGATGTGCCCCCTGGAAATCGCATGGGTGATTTTTATGAGGTTTCCTCACAGTTTTCCACTGTAATAAGGCAAGGAACAGTGTGAAGTGGACAATCCGTCACCATAAGTGAAATACTCTTGAGAACGATGGTAAACCCCAATCAAACAAACAAACAAAATGAATACTATACATTTTGAACAAGGGCTCAACATGGCAGTTAAATGGCTGTTGGTGAAAAGCTCAAATCGCTGATTATTTGATTTATGGTTCTACCTGGAATCTCAGGTCAGAGTTAAAGACTTTTTAACAATGACTAATGTCTTCCTCTCAAGATGCACAGGATGAAGGGAAAAGACCTTTAACGGGTCAGGCCACTTCAGTATAATACTGGTACTACTGACTGACAAATAAAATAGTAGGCCCAATTTTATTCTACCTGTGTTGTAATCTTTTCCAGCATAACCTTGAAATCGGTCCTCTAAATTTTGTGTGATAACCTAACATGTGAATTTTCCCCAGGTTTGCTGATTTTTCAAATACATCAATGTCCCTTTCTGTTTGTAAAAATAACAGTCTCATTGATTATGTAGAGGAAGACTGCAAACAATTTGGGATACCTACTATGATAGATCAGTCCTCCTAAAAAAAGTTTGCATAACTATTGGGAGACCCTGTTCTATTTGTTTTCCCTAATAGCACAGGCCTGTTTGTTAATATTAGACTTTCCACTGACAAGCTTAACATAATAGAGTAAGGTGACTACTCCAAAGAAAGATGAAAAATTC
>JAVFBW010141387.1:0-12909 GCA_034783835.1 Mopalia ciliata | reverse complement strand
TTGGCCACCCCCCCCCCCCCCCTTGGGTAGTTTTATTGGCTAACACATTTGTGTTCGTATTAATTTTTATGCCGTTTAATCGATACAGCAGGAGCGTTTTTCTTAAAGCTATCTTAAAGCCAATACGATCGCCTGAGGTCAGGAAACTTCAATTCACATTCTGGTGGTCACAACTGTTGATGTATACGCTCGAATCCCCTTTGAGCTGATCCTCTTTGGGGAACCACAAAATGCAGGCAAGTGTAAATCTGTTGCAAGAGATTCTGCCTCTAAGTAAAAGCATTGCCCTGTGTATTTCAATATCCAGCTGTTGACTGTACATTGGGGAATCAATTATAGTCATCTAAATCATAGTACTGGCTATAAACTACACTGGGCGAATCGGAGACGTCTCTTGAGAAGGGACATCAATGTATGCGTTACACGATTAGCAACAATATATCAAACCTCACATCAAATAACACTTCAGTGAACCTTTCTGCGTTGAATGTTAAAACGCGAAAATACGTATACAACAATATCAGCTGTCTTTGTTTACGGAAAGAACAATGGAGTTATTTAAGATATTACTGCGATTGAAATATTAGCGAGGCCAGGGTGCACCTACAATAAATACATGGCCGTGACAAAATCTAAAAAATAAACACCCAGACCTAAATGTATGTGTATCGAACGGAATAACAAAAAATACCATTAACTCTCGGTCTGGGCCATTCTTGTATATATTCTTATTTCATTTTTTTTTAAGAAAAGCGTGTACATTTTGTTGAATACTTCGTGCTTCCATGAACCGCGTTATGTGACTGTTATTAGTACGACACTGTGATAAAGTAATTAGTTGTAGCTTACCTTGGACTTATTATCCCACCTGTTGTTCGCATAATGAGACAGTTTTTAAGTAGCTAAATATTACAATGTTATCAAACGTTAATGAACTGGTGTTGTGTTATGTATGTAACATATGGCATGGTGTGTTTTCATTTAATTTCTTATTACCATAAATATTAATTATTGAATGTATTTATGTGTGTATGATCGTTTGGGGTGTATGCTATTGTTAATTGCTATTTGTTAATATTAAATAATTAGTATAAATTGTAAATAGAACCATGTATTTACAATTAATACATATTTGATAATAAATGATCTTAAAGATCAACTTGAAAGATTAATTAGACGGAACCCGGGGGGTTCGGCGTGCCCGGTTGATGAACCCGTCTGGAACTCCCGAACACAACAGGGGCTCATCCAATCAGTGTTGTGGTTTAATCCCTAGTATATGTTGACAAGGGACAAAGTAGCCTATATGCAATAATAGGCGAAATTACAGCTCACAATGCAATTGTAACTAATTATTTATGTAAGTCTCTCAAACAAGTTTGATTCAAATATTATGACTACCACTGAGGAGTTTAACATAGTAAAGTATAGTAACAACTCCGAAGAAAGATAATCGAAAGTCAAAATGAATTCATTATCTTTCTTCGGAGTTGTTACTATACTTTACTAAGTTTGATTCAAAATGTTGTCTAAACTGAACGCTATAATAATTTATATTATTTTATTTGAATAACCTTTCCGCATTTCTATGATATTGTTTAACTCTACAAATGCATATTACACACTACTAAGCAATAAATATACTTTGCTATAAACATATTAATAGAAATACTATGACTTTTCTGGTGTCGTTTAGTTTCCAGAAAATTATAATTGTTATTACGGTAACATAATAAATGTTTAAACTAGATTTCCTGATAAACGATACCTTATGTTTAGACAAAAAGTTGAGGATGGGGAAGAATAGCGTTTGTTTGTTTAACCAAACTAAACCTTTCGGAATTGTTTCCAATGGGAATTGATATTTAGTGTTAAAAAGTCACTTCAATTTGTCCCGATAGATTACATGATTGGAAGAGATAGTTATCATGTTATGCTTTTTAATTAGTATTCCTTTTCTCGACTGTTTATTGTTTAGTTTGCACAAACCGGGTGTAAAAAGGGTTCCGATTACAAAACATTTGGATACATCAGAATGGATTCGTAGTAAATCAAAATATTGCCAGTCTTAACAAATATGTACCACACAAATCAACCAAGAGAGATGTTGTCCTTCTATATGTGATACTAGTGTATGCCACAACATGTATTGTCATACTTTGTCAAATGCTTGGCTTACGTAGAAGGACACGATATATTTTGGCCACTCACTATCAAGGGACTTATGGTTTTTGATGAGGGATTATTTGTATTAAGTGATTAATTGTTAAATATCCAGGTTTGGAATTTGTGGATGTGGGAATATCATAGCTAACACAGATGGATAGATCCTGTCCTGAACAAGCTTCTCTACCTTAAAGAAACAGCATACTTAAGAGAAACAGGTCGATAGTTTTCAACAAATTATTTTCTCTTTTTATTAAGAGGACACATGTCGCCTGCTTCCGCTGAGACAACCCAGTTTGAAGAACAAAAACAGATCAGCGAGGTGCTAACAGGTGGCAGATACTCATTGCTAACTTATTAGATCCGGTGAATAGTATTTTTTAACATTCAAGGCTCAAAGACGGCCATGATCTACAACCAAAGCTGCTATTAATTTGGCCTCCTTAACACAGACAGTTGTAATACGGAATACCATGTGATTTAGATATTTTACAAGAACAGTGGCTTTACTATTGGGTTATGTATCAAGGTATAATTCAAAAATGGCGTGGAGGTATAACACCCGGATATTTTGTCTCCAAGAATAGATTTCCCAAAACCGTTTAGATTGAATTTCATCGTTTTGTTATTTAACCTCTAATTTAATTTTCTGCAAGGATCAACTGCATACCTTGGGTTTCTGTAAAGCGTCATTTCGGGTGACGATATATAATCTGAACGACTGGTTCGTCCATAGCGTACATATTACTTCATTACTCACGGTTTATTTTTTCGGAGGAATACAAATTACTTTTAATGGAATATATTCCCAGTTATGCCGAAATAGCAAAGTTTACACCAAAGGTTTGTGAATAAAGAAATCCCCACATTTCATCCTTATGAATAAACTAATACTTCAATATACAGTGATATAGTGACTGGGCACTGGTGGATGACATAAATCTGTGTTGTACATATTGTTGATACAGACAGCCTCGGTTTCATCTTCTCTTTTGTTTAACACTGTGAGCTATGTAATCGATAGTCATAGGTTAATCCATTTATGATATTTTTCTTTTGTTATTCAAATATCAGCTAAATTTACCCTATCAAGTTTGTGTCATGCAATCGGACGTAATGTCCAAACGAATAGAATGTATGTTATATCTCTTTATATATGGAGGAATAAATATAAAGTAAATCCAACAATCCACTACGCTCACTGTCAGATGAAAGAGTTTTGCTGGATTCAGGTTAAAAAATACTGAGATGTAAATACTAATATTTATTCCGTATGTTCAGAACCCTATATTGAAACGCCAATCTCCAAATGACACAGGTACAATTCTCTAGGATACATTTAAAATTCCTTTTAAGCGATAACGGTCATTTCGATCCACAGATTATAGAGTAGCCACTGACAGCCATATTCTCTAAGAAGAATATTAACAGTATTATCCACCCCAGCCATTCTTACAATAATGCAATAAACCAGATCCATTTGGACACCCACACGTATAAGCAGCACCTCTCTGCACCGGCTGAAATGTAGGCAAAGTTACCAGCATTTACCATCGAGATGCTTCTGTTACAACTATGCTGAACTGGTGATAAGAACTGGCATTGACTGAGCGACAATAGGGCTACAGCATGAACGTAGTATAAACATACGTAAGGACTTACACATGTAACATGTAACGACTTGTTGCATTCGTAGATGAGTCTTTATTGCACAAAAGAAATGATTATATCCACTTTCACAAAATGTCGAACGGCAAAGAAATACCATGCGATAAAATTACGTCGTGTTAAACTATAGAGTAAAAATACATTATTGTTGTACGACATTTTGTGAAAGTGGCCCCTGGATTCTGACTTAAAACCATCCAATGGTGTAACCTCGTGTGTACAATAGACACCCCAAAAGCATATAAAAACAATGATTAATTTGATATTATAGAACGAGACGAATTAGGGCAATCGTCTCGTATAAACGTCTCTCATTCGTTCATCTAGACTGGAAGTGTGTTTTAAAACTTTTTGTAGAAGTACTCGTACCTAAAGCAATTAATATCGATGTTCAGCTATATGCTTTGGGGATAAATTAAAACCCAATACAATAAACACATTTGTACCTGACTGTAAACAGCTGCGATGTCCTTCATAGAACGGGTATCAGCGACGTCAAGAAGAGAATCCCTAGATAATCCATGCAGTATTATTTATAATTGGTTCGTCTTTGTCTCAAACAGTTGGGGATGGATCAACAATCCCCCGACTTACAAACCTTGTCGTAGTCATAAAATGTCTGCGTTTCCAATATGCACAACAACGTTAAAAAAATCCAGAGAACGTTATAAGTCCATATTAATTTGTACGTTACCCAGGGAATCGTCGAGCATTATATTCTACAACAGTTAAAGGTATAACTTCGCTGGGTATTACAGAAAACACAACTAACCGACTACTATCTGTTAAAGTGTCTTTTGAAAGGCTATTACCAAACTTGATGTTTCTTTCATTGTATTTCTGTTCTCCCGAATTTAACAGACTCATTGAAAACAATAAAAAAAAATTAAATCAACTCTGGCATATTACCATCAGAAAAACGAAATTGGATGATTGCAGCTCGTTAAGGTTTGTCAGTATATTATTATGTGAGGATTTTCTTCAACCAGAGGCGTTAATTTACCACAATAGAAATTTAGATTTGTGTACAAAAACAAAGAATCTACTATCGACAGCTCGACAAAACAAATACAGTATTAATATCTTCTTGGTTGCGATAGGATGCATAATGTGGTTAGACTAATGTATATCAAGACAATGACTGTCTGTCTGAATAACCGTGCTTAAAGGTATTGATCCAGTATGCAATGCACGCCAAAACAGAATAGTCACACAAACACAGCAATAAAATACAAACTATTCGCTTTTTTGGGAAAATTTAGATTTCTTTCACTGATAAGTAAAGATAGCATATGTGTGATAGTCACATTCTACCGTCGAATTGTTTCGTCACTTTGAAACATACATTTGCAACTATAAATCCCATGGTTATTTAGGGAGAGTTTTAGGGTTCGGATAATTAGTTTTGGGTTAGATATAAAGTTAGATTAAGTGTTAGTTTAAGAATAATATAAATAAGTTATAGTATAACATTGTTTCGAAGATAGGCTGGTCATTTCTACAGTTGTTACCATATTGCCCTTTGCCAGACGCCCATACGAGAGTGCAGTTGTTAAATGAACCTTGGTTTCCGGATAAAATGTTTCACGTAATATGACTATCACTGGGTTTATCAGTGACTAAAGCTAGATGTAACATTATGGCAGTTCCCATTGACAGCGTGCAACCATGAAGAGACCCACAATCTCCAGGTACATTACGGCTGTTGGCTGTCAAATTCACATCATGTTTTTGTCTCTTCAGAATTCTATTTATTTCCCCAATGCATTGAACAGTTTGCTGTCAGAAATTGTGATGGGAACTAAACTCTCTCTTTCAAACGCAATGCCAAATTACATTTTTCAGTGTGTGTTTGTGTTGCTCAGGAAATTATATTGGTAGTTATAACAGGCGTTAAAATCACTAGGCCTTGTGTTTTAGCATGTCAATGGCATTGAGGTTTCTCACCACAGACCCATAAAGTTGACATTCGCTGTACCCAGCATAGTGTACCACGCGATCGCATTATCAGACAATTCCCAGTTAAATTACACATGGACGTGCTTTACTAAATTGATTAGACGCATTGAATAATACATAAACACACATTTGTTAGCGAATAAAAACACATGATGTATACATTTACGTTGTTGAAAGAAGAAAGATATCTTTGTGTTACGTTAAAAACTCAATCTCTGAAACAAAGAAACAAAACAGAAGTGGTGATTTGAATGAGCAAATAAGCATTCATGCAAATCGGTCTCACTTGCACCAATGTCCTTATCCTGTATGTCCTTTACGAGCTGAGAAAGATGTGTTTGTAGTTGCTTACCACAAAATATTAAAAAGTCGATTGTTCCATCCCACACAATAGACGTGTAAAGGATTTTAAAGGATTTTCTATTATACCCTCATTTCTATAGGGTCTACTTGCCAATTATAGGGAGTATTAAAGTCAATATCTTAGGGTTCCTCTTAGACGGTGTTTAAACCCAATGTGTTTCTCCCAATAGACGTCAATTGAGATATGAATAGACTCAAAGTGGGAAATTGCCGTAACGTTCGATATTTCTTCTGAATACATTTGTTCCTAGACTATCGCTATTTATACCGCGGGTGTGTTGTTTACTGCTTTTATCCCAAGTGAATTTGTGATCTGATTTGAGTATGTGCACCCTGATTTAGATCATCGGTCTTGCATGTCAGCATGTCAACACCATCATGGTCTCTCGCAGCAAACGTATAAAGTTAACAATCAGTGTAATTATCACAGTACACCACGCGATCACATTGTCTAACAGCTTCAACAAAAACTGCACACCAAGGCGCTTTGCTTTATTGATTAGACGTCATGGACAATTTATAACACACAAATTTGTTACCGAACGGAAACGCCCAGACACGATATAAACAGTTTAGCTTTAACCAGGTTAGCCAAGATGGTTTTCTTTTAAGGCTTTGTTCCCGCGGCGATCGAACTGAGATGGTCCACAAACGGTATGATTTTAATGTTATTGCTGCGAGAACAATGTACTGCGCATTTGAGAATGAATTATAATCCTTAAGAGGAACACGTTTCTGAAGCAGAGGTCGCTGGTTTAGGCTAGTGATTGGACAAAAAGTATGTTGAATATTCAAGTACTGAAATTCCATTAATTAGTCCCTAACCATTGGTTTATACTTTCCAGCAAACTTTCCCGAAGGAAGCATTCAATCCATTTAACACCTCGTGCATAATAATCTGACACCATGCGTATTATTCAAATTATAACTAAGGACCCACCTTTAGGCTACGAAGCGTCATGACCATTAATGTATAAATAGTTATTAACCTTCAACAATGAGAGTCTGATGAGTTGCATTGAACATCGGCTAACACGAATGGTTATTCATATCTCAAATAACAGATCAAAATAGAGAAATCGCAGACAGTCTGGGTTTTTTATTTATCAAACGTTAATGAACTGTTGTTGTGCGATATCATTTTTCAGATGAAAAAAAAACGCATTCTGCTGTGAGTTATTCCCCCTATACATTGAATGTTCTAGGAAGGACACTTTTGTGAATGTGAATGTGTTGATTATTAGGACTTTTACTGATGACTTAATGCTTAAGTCGCTTCCAAAGCTGATGACAAAACACACGAAGGCGTATATAGATAAACAGGTATTGTATTTAACCTTGTAGGATCTAAGATGCTGGATCTCTCAAAGCCTAGATTGCTGTGCGGTTACCAAAAAAAAAACACATGTAGGCGTGTAGACAGTTAGATGCAAAGCTCTGTATCTCTTATAATCTTTCAAACAATGTGGTCTCAGAAGCAGCCCGTCAGCTGAGCTAACATATTTCCGACCGGAAAAGCTTTGGCGAGAAAACAGTTCTGTTGTAATTGTGTTTGTTACTTGAGGGCTAATCCCACCCCCTCCCAAGGCAAACATAAATGAATTGTTAAAATTGTATAGCAAATTTAAATAAAAAATTAAAGGCAGTCCGGGGAAGAAAAATACAGGTAGCTATTGGTCACGAAATGTATTGTAGGCTATAAAAACATACTCCCCATATGGTTACTTTGAAGTTGAGATGCAAGCTCTCAGGATGAACTATATATATGGAAAAGTGGTTACTTGTACAATGATACTAATTCCAGATGTATGCCCGACTGCACACGCAAAATGGGTTACCTGGGTTCAATACATAAATAACCCAGTGTATAACCCCTTAGCTCAAAGCCTATTACCCCAGGTTCATAAATAGCCCGCAGTTCCGTAACACAGTGGATAGCGGATCGGGCGGTTGATCTCCTTCGTTGTCCTTAGCGTACTTCATGTATAACACTGGTTCACTTACAATGTTTCCTCTCGGTTATCCACAGTATTCAAATAAGGAAGACTCAGCAAAATTATCAAAACGTTAAATATATACGACGATTAGACCCAAACAGACAATCATAGCCTAGGGTTCTTAAGAAACCCCAACCCTGGGTTCAACAAATACATAGCCCAAGGTTCAACGTCGAAACGTCTATGCTCTATAACATTCTGATCGAAACCTACAAATGGTCTTTTAACAATAAATAAAACAAGCAATCAAAGCATAGGTGTGGCATGCAGTTAAAATAATCGACCAAAGTTCAATACGTGCATGTGTATTCAAGGTTGCCCGTTCAACATACAACATAGGATTTATACCTACTCAGATCACTGACCTATTTCAACATGTTTTACCATTTTATTTGTCATGTCCCTCGTTGTATTATATTCATACTTTTAAATTAGGTAGCCATATTTCAATGTAACTACCAAAGGGAAGGTTTTATTGATTTATCTCGGTTTTAATTAACATATCAGTGATTTTGTGCTCTCGCTGGATGTGACATCAAGTCAGTAGAAGCCCATTGTTTGGTTATCGACCAAACCTAACTCTTAAAATCACCATAGCTTGACATCAGAGTGGGAAGAAAAAATGGTATGTCTATAAAGCGAAGTTCATTTTGTGAGTGTGGAGATGTTGAGACGGCCAGAGTTAACACAGTAATTGTAGGGTGTGAACGGATAGTGAGTACCACAGAAGCATTTGTTAAGTGGTTGAACACATCAGTTACCAAGGTTCTTCTGGTTATTATTGACCACTCAACGCATCGACCTATGGCGACACAGAATGCCAGATTAGCTGCTAATAGATAGCCAATCATTCAAACTGTCGCATTTGCCTTCTTAAGATTCCAGTAACGCATGCGCTGAGTCAATTCTATCCGAGCTACCCAAAAGCTAACTCTGTCTCAAGCCAAACAGTTTTGAAATAATCGATGTGTACAAGGCAGTCGCCAAGAAACCAATTTTCTACGGAAACAATACTGTATTTTAGTCAACGATATATGGTATTTTCAAAGGTTCTATTGCTAATGTCAGTTTCCATGATCTACTTCCTGATAGCTCTAGTAATACGTCACATTCCATTCGAACCGTTGCTTCATTGTTTTGTTTTCGTGTCATACTTAATGATCATTTCACTTACATGTACCATCATCGGTGTCACTGATACAAACAACTAGAAATTACAAGGCTACAACAGTACGCGACACATGGTGCAAAATGATTTTACAGTGTTAATTTTACAGTGAATGACACCCGACCAAATTAAGTGTTTGACTGATCTCTTTTGTCACCTCCAGAGATGGCTCCCCTATCTGCAGAAGCCTATTAGCATGGCAGGTTATCCTCAATGTAATTTTACCGCACTGAATAGCAGTTTTTAAAAATATTTTTCAATTGAGTGGATTAATACAAACAATTTTTTAGAGTAATATTATTGCTTAACAATTGCGATAAGAAGCACTAGACTTAAAGAAAATAAATTGGGCTAATTGTCTGGACAAACAGTGGCACTCTCAATTGAGAATGGGGATAGATTTGATTTGGAGAGAGCTTGCCAAATTTGCTACTCACACGAATGGCTCTACTTCGAAAGGAAACTGCTTTTTTTGTTGTTATTTTTTCAGTCTTAACGTAAACAATTGTTTTGTTGTTTGGGCTCTATATATATAGGCTTCAGTCTCGAGTGCTTTGATTTTAAGCCCCAGATGGCAGTAAATATTCATCATTTGGTTTATATCACTGCAGAGCGAAAAGCTAATCAATTTTAAAAGTGTATTTTTTTCATTGTAGACATTATTATACTTTCCATAAAATATATAAAAAGCAAACACGATAAAGTTACTTTCTATGTGAGAACTAACGTCCCTCTGTCGTCTCTTCACTCACATCAAAGTGGACCTTTCCCAGTTATTTGATACCGCTTGATAAAACTATTATTAGAGTGAAAGTTGTTGTTCGTTATTACGAAAACTTGTACCAAAAAGGTTGTCTAGGCTAGGCAATGATTCGTGAACATTTTGTAATCGTACGACTTAATTACAGGAGAAAAACCACGATAATGATTACTGCATTCCGAAAATATGTATGCCAGGAACTGGTTTGAGCAACAGTCCACTTGCGAGCATGCATAGCATCGAAAATTGAAATCTCTGCTTTAATTCAGAATCCATTTCGTCAAATTGCGTGGCGCTGAATAACCTTACGCCATTACATTAATGCGAAAAATGCTTATGTCCACAGTTATTGCCTGAAAACATGTCTCATGTCGAAATTTTGCAATTATTCTACCGATGAAATATCTCCTACACGAAATAGTCTGTACCGTTTACGTGCATGGAAATGATGTTTCCCATGAATATTTGATAACAGTCTGCTATTGCCGGCGTGGAGTTAGAAAGAGACCACGGCACCTGCGTTGAGTCTCCTGGTATTGAACGCAGCTCTACAGCCAGTATTGTGTGGCTGTATAGTCAGTTGTAGAAATGGTTAATTATTAAAGTAAAACTTACCTTATTTCAACTCCTCAAAACAAAGCTTCTTTCGAACTATTCTTCCTTTTCTTCTTTGACCAGTTGGTCTACAACGTAACTATATATACATTATACGTATATATATTACTGTCTTCGTCAAAGTTTCAACTGACTGTCTCTGTAACAAATAGTTCTCCCTCAAACCGTCGACCGTTAGTAGGGCCTGTCGTGTATTAACGGAAACTTCTGTCGCCCAGGAAAGACAACAAAATCGACCAGCGCACGACACCTGGCGGAGAAATTTTATGGAAAAGTCCTCGCTAAATGAAAAGATGTTATACGTTGGTAAAATTACAATTCGTATTCACAAACATTTTTGGGTGTGCGCAAACAAACCGATGCTATAAAAATTGTCGATACACTGATTGTTAATCTGTGCCCCCTAAAATAAAATTAGGTCCTTGAGCGAATGGTCAACCTCAGATAAATGCGATCCGGCTGAAAAGGACGGTGTGTTATTAACCAAAATCAGCAGGTGATTGGCAGACCAAGGGCCTGTCTGGTCGTCAGACTGTGATATTAGGCGGAGTTGAACTCTGCAACCTTAGATGTGTACAAGTAATTATCATAAGGATTCACAAAGAGCTTTTCAGGAGTGGCGAGAATAAGTGACCAGTATATGCTGAGCTCTAAAGACCAGAGTCGCGTTTATTGAAGAGAGTATATAAGGTGGATCTGCTTTGGATATAGCGTTGACACATCCCGCGTAGTCGCCGGCAGTTGAAGAAGACTCGTCAGACCGAAATGTGTAGGAACTCCCCAGAATTAGCTTCTTCGTCTTTATACCTTTATTGGTACGTCCACAGGTGTCGCAGTGTACACCGCCGATTTTATATTGATACGTTACCAGTCTGTGCTTTTACATCCACTTGAAGCAATCATCTCGTGGAACCTTTAAGACCTAATCTCGTATCGATTTCTGCCGCCTAGCCAAACAATGAAACGGGACTCTTATGTCGATAGTATCATCGAATTAGAAATCAATTGCATAAAACAGTCAATAATTGATACGGCAATTGGTACGACTCTGAATTCAGTCAGTAATCTAACACAACTGCGGATAATGCAAATATATCAGGCCATGTTAGCGATGGGTTTTTTTGTTGAATCTCTAGGTATTGTTATCAATATTTACTGTAAAGTAAAATTGTGTTAACACAATGTTGAGTCTATTCTCATAGAATAAACTGAATTTAATTGATTAGTATACGTTTAACGTTGCATTGCCTGATTAGTTTGCTTCCTATCCCAATGTGCTTATTAGGACAATATTCAAATCTATGTCAATTTTCCGTATTGGTTCCATTTTGAGATCTTCGGACAAAAATGTCTTCGCCATAGTGGTTCATTAGGATTTGTCAATAATCGAATTAACCAGAGCGGTATTGTCCTGACAGGCATATGCAGCGAATTTGTTCAGAACGACAATTATAATTAGTATAGTACCAGTTGGTTACAATCGATACCAAGATTGTCTTCGAAAACCGCACCCAATCTACTGATTTATAGTGTAGCAATACCATACTACGAGTCGCGTTCTAGATGTCATAAACTTACATTCAACACAAACAATTTAATATCTGAAACAAATTCCAGATGATCTTTGTATAATCCCATGACAGAAAAAACAAATATCTATGCCATCACCGGGATGGATGCGCGGACCTTTTTCCCACTGGGATAACACCTTACCAATTGTAACATAATGTCTGTAGGGCAGGGAAATGCAAACTCAACAACGTCTACGTCTTCAGACCATCACTGCACCCCATCTTTGAGTTGCAACAGAGTACCACACACGTCATTACGCTCTTTGAAATAATGGTTCTGTGAGGGCTCTTTACGGAACCATTACGACACACACACGCGGCTCTTTGGTATCAGATGTAAGGGAGAAATTCTTGAAACAGTTGCTGTAAGGCGAAACCCATAAAGGTTTTCACCAAAGTCATGACCGAAGAACCTCAAAGGGTTCCATCAGAGCCATATTATTCTAAGTGTGTATGGCATAGAATCAAATCCTTCTGTCATCAAGAGGAATCAAACCCACTTTCTTTATTTATTTATTTATATATATATCTTTTACCTGTCTGTCTGTTTGTTTGTATGGGATTTAGTGCCATGCCGAAGATTAGTTCACTCATATGACCGCGGACCACTGATCGACGCCAGTAGCAACAAACAAAGACAAG
>JAVFBW010141386.1:0-13285 GCA_034783835.1 Mopalia ciliata | reverse complement strand
TTTGGAGCGTATTGTCATTACTAGACAATATAGAAAAGATAGTACACATTTGCCAAGTTATATCAAATCGCTTTATTTGGTTTGCTGTTTTGAACTAGATATGATCGATGCAATGTCCTTTGTTAAATTCACAGCTTGTTAAAATAATTTTAGACTACAGCGTGTGAGTCAAAGGCTACGAAAGCCGCTGCCTGTTCAGTAACTCCCCAACTCAACATCTGTCAAGGCAGTTAGGAATTCTAGCTACCCCAATAGCCCGGATTCTCTCTTCCCACATGGTAGTCATTTAACTGTAAGTGTACTAAGAGACGTACTTGACCCGCTCTTCCTAAGCCTTACTGACCACCGGGTAATTGCCACCATATCGTTCCAGCATTCCTGAGTCCTTGCATCGAGTTGTTTTCCTTACAATTTGTTCACAATAGCCGCTTTTCTAGAGCCGTCTGCTGCAGGCCTCTTTCCAATCACCAAGTACACAATGGACGGACCTCAGTCCAAATAGAGACTAGTTTGCTGATAATATGCTCATACAGACTGTTGGAAAACAGCACAAGTTTCTATAAAATGTTGATCAGTTCCACCCCTCCCGAGGTATTGCGTTTGAATTGGAGTTACAGATGTAACGTATATGTTGGGGGTTTGATATAATACAATGTGTCTACTTGTTTATGCTTTGAATGCCATCAAGAACATTTAGTTTTTTATTGTAATGCTTCCAAATAAATCTGTATATTATACAGTTTACGATTTATCAGAAAAAAAGCAAAACAATTTTTTCAATAATTCTAATTCAGACATATTTATTTTTGCAGTTTGTATTCGTTGCAATTTCATTATTGTTTATGCTTTGAATGTCACCAAGAACATTTAGTTTTGTTTTGTAATGTTTCGAAAAGATCTGTTTATTATACAGTTTACGATTTATCAGAAAACAAGCAAAACAATTTTTTAAATAATTCTAATTCAGACATATTTATTTTTGTCGTTTGTATTTGTTGCATTTCACCTTTGTATGAGTCTTTTGATAATCCTTGTTATTTGAGGAATAGCTGTACTATGTATTCCATGTATACCAAAACGTAATGATATGGACATAACTCAGACATCAGGACATCTCCACTCAGACAGTTATTGAAGGAGCACCTTTATTTGGGCACAAGTTTGATAGGCATGTCACTGCCATCTGTCAAATTTGTTTTAATCTTGATCACGCAAATTTAGATCAGTTCTCCAGTTGACAAATTGTGATGCGATGGCATCTTTGTTTTCAGCGTCCCCCAGCACTGAGGATACTGACCGGATTTATTTAATGGGGGATTCTCGTGCGACGGGTTTGATTTTGCCGATGGTGCTTCAGTTAAGACTTCGGTAGAAACTCGGTTGGCAGAGTGCTGACAGCTAGATAGATCTTGTCTGCTTCATAGCTCTGTCAACTCAGACATCTTTCGCTCTTTCATTCGGGTGATATTAAGAGTTGACATGTCACAGGTCACATCTTTGTCGACTCGTCCCCCAGTGTATTGCTCTAAACATTAGCCATTGGCCAAGCCAGATGGGTCGCATTTCAAACAACGACTTATTATGTTATCGACTGTATCAATCAAATCTGATCCGATGTCTTTTTTTGTTTACAAAAGCATGAGGCCCTTTATATGCGTTTTTACTTGCCAGCTTTGTTACTTTATCGCCTATCGAAAACGCCTTTATACATTGGTACTTTTCAAGCTATCCGTTGTAAACTATGTCTTCCCTTTTACAGCTACTAGCTTATGCGAGGTCCACTTTCTGACGCAATCTTCTGAAATATTCATAGATTTCCAGGCTTAACTGACCCAATCTGATTTAGACCCGCTCATCACACGAAAGTCCACTCATCTATTACGTCAGTGTGGTAATTAATGTAAGATAGGAGTTTGATCGTTTCATTCTGGTTCATCGAATGGGTCTGGTATCTAATTATAACCGCTCTAAAATGAAACCACCAACCCTAACATGTCTACACGTCCATTATAGGTCCACTAAATCATGCACTGCATCCATAGTACACGTTTTAACATGGCCTAGATCAATGCAAAGTCGTCGATTTTTTCAAGTCTACTTCAATGAAATGTCCATTGAAATCCTTAATTATTCCCGTCCTATAGCAATGACACAAGTCATTGCTTCTGTTCCCTATGTAGAAATTGCAATAAAAATAAATTTCGTGAATGCCGTTAAAGGGCCTCTATAAGCCGAGTGCCCCTTGTCAAATACTACGGTAGAAAAACAAAGGGGAATTAATCGTCCGATCTAGAATCTTCTCTAATTTCTAATTGCTGGATATTCGTGTGGTCTATTTTCACTTTAAGGCGGCTTAATATCCGAATTGCCACTTGATTCTGCGATGATGACCCCCATAGTTGGAATTGAGTCACTGACGTGGCCTGTGATTTCAGTGTCAAGTCTGTCAGCTGATTACAACACATAGGGATTAAATCAGAACCCAACTGGGAGCTTCTCCGACGCCAACTTTCCTGTAAGACACTTCTTCTTGCTGGACATCTTTTCAAGTCGACGCCGCTACTCTGGCGCTCGTCAAGTCTACCACACGTCATCCAGGCCATTTATTTGATTGGTATCTGAAGAAAATCCGGCCTTATTTAGACTGTTATTGTTATGAATAGAACATGATGTATAAAACACAGATTTTGTCGGCCCCCATTTCCTTTTTCTGCTAACTGATTATCTATCATATTGATAAATTGACTAGTTTTTTAATACTAAGCATGGTGTTACATGTTGACATTGGATACGGACTAAGGAATATTGTCAAAACACAGGTATTACAATAAATTTATTAGTTTGGACAATACACGAGTGTTATTGTTAATTGGTAGTGAATGACATTAGTGTTGCACTGGTTGATTTACTCCAGGAAATAGTAAACTTACAAATAAAAACAGAATCCATAACAGAACTGTTTAGTTTGATTTATGGAAATATGACCCTACGCCATTTGTGAAATGTTTATGGTATAGATTGTTTCGGATCCAGCCCAGGTCCATATACTAGGATACGATGTATGACAAACAAATATACTGTTTCGGTAGAAAGCTATTGCATATTAACTGGAGGTCGTATCTTTACATGTGAGCGTGACAGGGTCAGTACAATTGCTAGTTAACCGACCACTCTTCGGCACTAACTCTCAGACAACATTTGCCGTTCCAATATGCGTGGAAAAGCGTATTGTTTGTCCAAAGGATCAGAGTTGATTAGGCCTGTCGAGGCAATGGTGTATATTGGTGTATTTATGTAGGGTAACCAAGCTGCGCTGATCACATCAACGACCTGGCCTTCGCAGTACCATTACCAATAAGTCGTTACCATCATTCCATTGTAAAGCCACTGGGCCACAAAGGTATACCCATACCTTTCATTTTCTCCCAGAGATCGTTGAGTTTAGATCGATTTTTGCCTATACACTTTGTACCAGCTGTGTCAGATTATTTCTGTTCTATGGCTGCCTTATCGCAGAGACTTTTTTAACACATATATTTGATCTTTCAGCATAGACAGTCAAATACAGACTACCATATATCTAGGTAGAGGACAGGGGCGAAAAGGGAAAAGAAAAACTACCTTCTGTAGAAAATTTAATGTGGGGTTACTTTTGTGAAAAATGAATAAAAATATATATGATATATATTAACATGGCACAGTTATGTTATAAAGCGACTGGAGTACTTGATACATTTCACATTAAGTCGAGGTTGTTCCGATTGTAAGTCATAGTAAACTAATAATCGTTTCGCGTAACACGTCGATTGGGTAGGTGTAGAAGTGTCGTTTTATTTTCTTGCATGTTCAAATAAAATTGTCAGATTACGGTCAACTGCCATTATCCTATACGTGCAGTGATTTGTGATACGATTAGCTACTTTCATTTCACGGTTCAACTTTATAACTGTTCCAAGTTTGCTACATCCGGACCGAAGGGGTTCGAAAACGTAAATCATTGTGGTATGCCCTTTCTATTTTATCTTTCAACCAAGATCAAGGTAAACGGGAACGACAAGAACCATAAATCGTGGTGGTCGGGCGCCAGTCCATTGCACCGGTAGTGACACTGAAATGCAATATCGGAGTATTTAGAGTGACCCGAGAACTCAACTCCACTGAGCTGCTTTGTCTTGCTGTTCCGAGAAAAAGTAAAGGGAGGACTTTCGATGAAACGAATCAATCTCCGCCACATTAAAGGAGCTAACGTTAGGGAAGTCCAAAGTGGAGATTCGATAAAAGGGGCGATCTGAAGTCTCGAGATTGAACCTTCAGCTTCTACCACCACGCTCATTTGTTTCCAGTCTTTAATCAAGTCCTCGTTTTCGATCTGATCGCTTGAATGGTTTCTATCAATTTCCAATCCAGGCGACAGGAATGAAGTAAGAATCTGTCTAATTTAGCCTCAGAAAATATAACTCTTCGTTCAGGAATATCATCCAGCTATCAAAATTGCACCATTTTTAATATGGAGGTCTTGAAGTTGAAGTATAGTAAAGTACCATACATATAACGTTAATTTATGGAGCTATTATTAATCAGAACGGTTTAAATTTTACCCAGAAAAGGCGGTTTGATGATCTCACAGCATGCCGTAAATTTCATAGCTGATGGGTGCCGATTCCAATTCGAGTTGAATTGATGATTCGCTTAATGCTGGCATAACAAACTAGTCTGTGTGAAGGTACCCATGTGATACCTCACATAAACACATTTCCAAGCACGTTTCTTCTCTGTTTTCCAATACCAATCTGTTTGCTTGATTTATTTATCACCTAAGCCTGGCTATTATTGTTTGGACCCAATTATCACGGAGGAGTTTTATGTTGAATTTAGGTGGTGAAACGTCGGTTTGACTGCCAGACTGGTGAGTGCTGGGTGCCTAGCTAAATCCACTAATGATGTCACAACCCGACCGTTATTGCCTAGCATGTCCTCAGCCACTTCTGTGCGAGAAAAAACCCAGACCCTTGTCTTGATGGAGAATCCTGATGAATGACGTCAATATGGTTAGTGCGCTGGGCCTCTGTACGAGAAGCATTCCCATTATACATAATCAAAATTGTAGGCTTACATTAGCTCTAACCGAATAACTGTATAGAGTGGACATAAACTGGATAATTTTGGGGGAAACGTATTTTAAACCCGTATTATGGTTTAATAATAAGCCAAGTCTTTATGTTTGCAACGCTGCTACAAAATCTGGATTCGTTAACAACGAAATTGGTTATTTGAATGCATTCTGATAACTTGAACAAAATTATTTTGGTGGGCCTAAACGGTACGGTAAGATTCCAATTTCGCTCAAACATCAGCCAAACTACTTCAGCGAGAGTGCCAACAGACACGACTTTACCTTTGGTGTGTTTTTCTATTCTGTCTGGCAAACTAGATTGAGCGGGAACTGCAGGAGTTAATCCAATTGTATGGTAGCAATTGACTGTATCTCCCTGAATCTGCAAGCTGTATTTGTGGTTGCAGTTACTTTTCTGGTTTCCTTACTCTGTATTCTTGGCAAACCTAAGAGATTCATTTGCAGCGGTAAAGATGCCCATTCTTCTTCATGGAAGCACACTTGCCGACCCTTACCAGCCAATTGACCTGAGGTAGGAGAGAAATCCCATCTGTGGAGAAAAGCAGCTATCATGAGGACACCGCTCAGTCTCCCCCATTCTCATACCAAACTCGGCTAACTGCATTTGCATTTCCCTCCTCTGACTACGCCAATCTAATTTTCTCTATAATCTGCATATTGCGTCCGACTACGCTACTTCTGTGACAGATGTGAGTGTAATTAACAGGGAAAATCAACATCTCTGTCCATCTCTTACTAATATATCGTGAGTTATAGCTGACCTTATACCACATCAACACTAAATTACACAGAAAATCACCCGGTATATTTACCTCATTTGACTCCTAACTTTGAACTGTGGAATTTATTGTAGCAATATTCTTACAGCAAGCAAAACTGCTCTTCATTATGGTAATTAAAGAACTGTAGATAAAATATCTAGTATTTGATTACATGACCTACATACATTCACTGTTTATAATGTTAATGTCAAACTGTTTATGGAAACATATAAAAAAAACATTGAATGCCAGATCATTGTATGCTTTGGTTGTATAGGTTATCTGGTGTAAAACATCTACTACTGCTTCGAACCATTTCCCATCCTACTAATACTTCCTGTCCATCTATCGCTCTTTTTATGTTTTCGCTTTTTGTCTCTTTTTCGCTCTTTTAAGCTATACATATAAATACATTCAATTGCTAATGTTTTTTTGGACTATGAATTTTTCCCCACATTGCCTTCAAAACACCAGTAAAGCACTAGATTAAATCTTGAATATCAAAATTTCCCCTAAATCTTGGAATTCGTCATGTTGTGATATAACCTGACCATCATTTTTTCATGCGTTTATAGACCAGAAAAAACCCGGGCTGACATTCCTGATTGAATGTTAGATAGGAAGGCGCCAGTGTTTTTACTGATAGGCAAGCCTGGGTTTAGAGTGACCGCCCGCAGAGTAGTGTAGTCGAACCACCTCGAATTCAGCATAGTCTTTGACAGGTGTACCCTGTCTGCAGATGTCTAGCACCTGTCCTATTCCGTTACCCCACACCAAGTACTCAACTCTGCCATTAACAACCAACCATACCTTCTCCTGTTATCTTCTATACGACCGTCACAAGTGCCAAACAAGACAGTGTATTGTTTTAACTCGTGTGAAATGTTAGCTAACATGTTGTGGAAATGTTGCACATTTAAGTCTATTATGTAAAACATGCTTGAGCTTTAAACATGTCAAATGTACTTGTCTAAGGCAGTGTTTGTACCACATCTGGAGAATGTGTCGTCCGTTTTAATATCGGAAGTTAACGCTTTCCCATTTACCTGGGATCGGTCGGTTTATGGTTGGAAAGCAATGAGCCGTAAAGAGAACATTGTTATCCAACATAGCGAACATTCATGACTGGAGTTATCAGCATGTAAAATCTAGTCGGGAAAGTGACTGAATTCTTTACAGGAGTTGTTTATTGACGCTTTCTCCCCAGTTGAATGAGTTCGGCAGAAGTGATTCATTAAAACCAGTTAGAAGCGACTTGAAATTGAAGATAGCGGACAAGCAGCTCAGTCTCCCCAGAATGCCCAAATAGCTGGCAATTAATGATCTTATCACTTGTGGCCTTTCAGCTTTCTTGGCTATGATTTATTATCATCCCCACCAGCCTGGTACCCTTCATAGGCACTCAGTGCTCTGTGCCTCAGTAAAGCTATAGTATGCTTCATTTACAAAAGACTGCCAGGTCGTGATTTACAATATGCGATTCACCTTCATCCCTAAGGGCATCTAGGCAAATTAATTACTTTTTAGCTAAAGGATAATGTCTTTATTACCATATTCATTTAGTACAAGTCGTCACAGTCATTCATGGTACACATTCAAATGAGTTGTATGCGGGTGATAATGAAAATGTTCATCTATCTGTGCTCGCTGTCACTTTTGTGTAAGCGTTGTCTGATCTTTTCAATATTTAAGTTAATTTCGAATCTTATAATTTGCATTTTATTTCTCTTCATATATAACCGATACCCGGATCAGTTCCCCTCAACAAGACAAAATTAATCTAGGAGGAAGATTTTGTCCGACACACCCCAAGAATGTTTTTAAGTTGATCAACCACCATGTCTTTTGACAAGAGTATTAATTAACAATCAATCAATCATATTTATGATCATATTTGTGTCATTTTACATATTCCGCTGACCTCCGCTGTGCACCACACACCCCAACGACGTATTGCAGCGTAGTGCATGCATCCCTCTTCTTCTCGGCTGTGGAAATTAATTCATCATTGTTAACATCAAGGTTCGACACGTGTTGGGAAATGCATGAGATCTGTAGGAACTCCGAGCAGACCCTCATGAATGGGACCGGAAAAACGCGTTGATAATGCACAGTTGCTGAAGACAGGCATCCTTGAAAAGAAGCATTCCCACAAGGAACCCCGACAAGGCATGCTCGATTTTTGTCCAATTACCCGTCCTTTCTCTTCCTTTTTTGCCTGGGAAAGTCTGAACGCTAATAGACTTCATTAATTCGACAAAATGAATTTAGACTGGTCAAGCTGGGCCCCTTCACATATTAGTGGTTTTGTTAGTCAGTTGTCACACGTAGCTCTCCTGGATCTCTAGTGGGATCTCTTATTACACACATTATCAACTGTTTATTTTACACTATTATAGATTAACTCTACACATAAAAACGAGATAGATTTTTTAAAAATAACAATACAGAAACGTATTTTGGTATTGAATATAAAGACTATAAAAAATGTTCATTTGACAAAAAAAACTGTTTGATTTAAGAGATTTAAGGAATTATCAACGCATTGTGGCAGGTAGATCAATTATATGGTGATGGCGATCCGCTGTATATAGAACAGAAGCTTAATTGTGGTAAAGAAGTATTTGTTATGGGTTATTTTTATTGAATAAATGTTAAAGTTTTGTTTTCATTTTCCGTATGATTTTACCGTATGATTTTACGGTATGATTTTACCGAGTGAATTTGAAAATTTGAAATACTTCAAATGCTGGCCTATACTCTGAATGGTTTTCAATGGCGAGAATCACGTGTTCCCAGTTTGGAGTAGTTCTACAAGAGCTATTAACACAATGGCACTAATTTACAGCTATTTATCTTTGTTACACCTTTTAAATGACAGGTGTATGGTCACGGGAGAGAGAGAAAATGACTGGCGTGTGATCACTTGCTCTCCCTGTCATTCTGCACTCATTTATCTTCCATTGTTGCCTCTTTGTGCAGAAGATAAATAGAGGGGACAATTGGAATTTAATGACAAATCAGCTCAGTATTCGCTGGCTAAGGCGTGCATTTTTAACTCAGTCTGACGGTCCATGCTGGGGTATCTTAATTAATCAGCAAATCACATCTACATCGGAAACCATGTTTGTTATATCTTTATTACGAGGAAAAAAATCTTGTAAACAGTAAGACTGCTTTTACTTCGTCTTTAGCATTCACAACTGGTGTTTAGTAGGGAAAATAAATTGCATTTGAATAAGGTACTAAAAACATGACACCCTTTCTTCCTTGTTGCCTTTTACTATCATACCAACTGCTTGGCTATTTTTTTTTACAAAGGTTCAAAATTGTCATAGCTTGGTTGCGCTGTTTGTTCAAAAGAGAATGGCGTTTCCAAATATTTTTTCCACCGTTTTGAATTCTACACAAAAAGCCTGTGCCGCTTTGAATGGTGGACCAGTAGTCTCCATTGATTATGCTCTCGTTGATGCCATGTCATTCTGGATAGAGTGGATACTTTATGTAAATCAGTGTATACATTGAGCGCGGTATACCGGAAACCCTTGTGCATACACTTTAGGAGTAGGAACCGGAAGTTTGGGTAAAAATCGAAACATAGCTTGTTCCGGTGCCAATGCGAATCACTATGAAAGTCAGGTCACGCTTTATTCCGCCTCTGTGCGCATGGTCGCCTCTCGACTTGACGATAGCCATTCAAATGAATACTTCACATATTGAGTCGCCGAAAAACACTTAGAATGAAGCCCCTCATATGCTTCCATTATTACATACTTGGAAATGAGTCATCTGCAACTCGCAGGGCTTCGCTGGTAAATTTGATAATTGTTGGTCGATGAAGCACCAGATGATTTAAGATTTAAACGTGGAGAATTTGTAAGGTTGCAATTTCTTTATCGTATTGTGCCCTCAGTGGGCAAAACCTGCCTTGAATGCTAATATGCCACAAGGTCTTTTAGAGTACACACAGTAGCGGTTGTATATGAGCGCGGGTAACACAGTTACATAGTATGGGTTGAGGTGTTAACTGGTACCTTACAGGAGGAATTGACAAATAGAAAATATCACTAGTCTCTTTCTAATTTTTTCCCCTGGCATTAGACTTGAGTTTTCAATTTAAGGAAAAGATGAGTAGTTTGCGTGAATTGGTCGCTCAGCTTGGCGTTCTTATCAAATATTTTCATGGTCTAGAGTCCCGGGTTAATAGCTTCAGAGCTGACTGGACAGCTCTCTCTCTCTCTCTTTCTAGGGGCAATCAATCAGCCCTTCTCCTGCGTTAACAGACCATGCTTTCCTGTGATTACGTCCATACCAAATATTGTGTCCTCCGAATCCGTTAATCACATGCCCCTTAATTTGGATACATCGCTAAGTAGCAGTTTTTATATGCACAGTTTGATGGAATAGTTTGCAAATTTAGTCGTTTATTAGCTGCATCAATCGTTAACAAGTGTCCATATAGATTTCTATTTTGAGCAACAAAAAAATGTCTCCAGCAGAAGCGATATACCGTACAGTTTGAAAACTGTTTGTTTCAAGGTTTGTTTGTTGTTAATATTCAACATTTGACATAGTTGCCATATCCAAAGAGCTTCACACCATATGATATAGTTTATTTGCAACTCAAACCCGAATTAATTGGGTAATTTTAGTCCTGCTCCTTGTCAGGAAGCAGTATTGTGGTAAAGAAAACAGTTTATGTTTCTGTCGTTAGTTTTGACCTAATTGATAATAAGAACTGAGTTAAGTTATTGTGTCTGATTATGGATTACAAAGGGGTTTTATTACTCTAAACCATATAATCCTAGAAACATAAACATATGCAGGAACACGAGCAAGCGGTACGTTATAATCATAACAATTCTAAAGAAAATGTGACCCATCTGACCCCAATAGTAAAGTTAATAGTCAAAACTTTTTGTACACAAGTGAAAATTGAAGTAAATATAAAAAAATCACATTTTTAAAACTGAAAATCAAACCAAAATCAAAGGGTTTTCTGGTTCCCTGGAAACACTGGTTAATTTCAAATATTCTTTTACAATTGCTGAACAAGGAAACTTGACATAGTTCAAACTGCGTAGAATTTTGACCAGTATAACTTTCAAAATATCGACGGTTTATTACCTGTTCGGTAAACTCGTTACCCCAGTTGCATGGTTGTGGACTTTAAGGAATACATGATGTTAGAGAAAAAGACCACATAACATCACAGAAGGAATTTCTTGACTTGAGAAAGCAGACACTTACTGTACAAAGTATTAAGACAGCTGTGGAGGTATCTACTATCCACAATTTGCTCTATTGTATTATAAAATATTGGTGTAATCCCATTTTACTAATAAACATTATGTAACATTCAAAACTAATAGATTAGAAAGCGGCTATGTGACGTGTGGATCTATAGGTAAAACAATTTAAACAAACCAGCTAAATCAGATAGGTCACCTTTACAAACAACACACCCATTGAAATTTAAAAGTTTTTGCCATAAAATATTATTATGCTGGAAATTAAGAGGAGTAGACAGAATATGAACGAATTGTCATTACAGTGTGGGCAACGAAAATAAGTTCGTACTAACCAGTTCACTTTATAGCGAAATAGCTGGTGATTTGAGGTTCGATTGCCCTGGTGCTTTCTGAGCTCAAGAGGAACAGGAAGCCGATATGTTTTTGATGTATCTGTGTTGTCTTCTGAGGTGCCCTGTATGCTTTCTGTTGTGCTTTTGTTTAATTGTTGTAAATAGTGTCGGGGGAGGGGTCTCAACCCAGTGAGCGGACATGCTGTCCTGTGAGAAAGGCGTTAAACCCCAATCAAACTAAATCAAACACTTATGGTTAATTGTAGGGAATATTTTCCAGCATACAATTCGTGGTCAACGACCCAGGAATTTAAGGCATGAATGAGATCAACGAATTGATAGATCTGAAGATATTTGAGCCAATATTGTTATTTTACCATGAAGAAAAAGAAAGATAAAAAATTGCAGATTTTATGAAGTCTAAATACAACCAAATATTCCCTAACAATTACCCTAATAAACAGGGTGAGTTGCTTCTCTTAAATCTCCTTTAAATTATATATTTCTTAAGATTTTAAAGTGTTAATTTTTTAACAATACCAGTGAATTGGCCAGGAGCATTAGGGGGTCCTAGGATTATATTCATTTACTGAACTATACAATGCACGCTTTTTATTATTGCACCATGCATGTATTTGACAATTTACACAGCTGTGTTTAAGTTTACTGTGAATTGAAGCTGTCTTTCAGGTGACCTCCAGCCATTGTTAACCAACCTATACTGTCCATTACTATACTACTCGGCTCTAGTTCGTCGAAAACAGGACTAGTTCGAGCGAAAGTAAGTTCATGCCTAGTCGCGCAATTCGCCATTCACACATATTCCAGCAAATTAGCCATTGGTTCAACTTTTCAACCGAAAGTTAATTTCCGCTCACAATTGGACTACTTACTATGTTCTTCACTTCTTGTAATCAGTGTGTGGGAACAAAGACATACCGAATTATTGTTTGTCAATACCCCTGTTCTTCCTAGTGACGAAATGACGTCAGTCGTGTTATATTTAGATACAGTATATTGTTCGCTGACATCTGTTGTTTGTCATAAAACATCAGATGGCATCCATTTTTAATGGATGTCACGTGGAATGGGTGGAAGGAATCAGCCCCAGCCTTTTGATTCCGCCTTCTGTATTGAGCTGTATATATTGTTAAGAATGATAGAGTAGTGTTTTTTATGAGAACTTTTTTTAACCTAGGAGATTTAAATACGTAGTATTTAGCACATAAGATGACTTGATGATGCATCTACACAGAAAAAAAAGACATTTATCCTTTTTCATTTGACGTCTGAATAGAGAAAGCTATCAATATTGTTGGCATTTACCACTGGGCTAACAATTGATCAAGTGTTACCATAGACTGTCAGCACAGTCCAATAAAACTGTCATCCAGATTATGTGTAAGCTTGTTGATGTATACTCCCACTTAAAAGAGTCTATAGCTCTATACCAGTGAGTCGGACTGTTAGTTCCGGTTCATATTGATTTTAATGACCCTTCGGGCAATCAAAGGCTCTGCTATAAGTTTACTCTCATCATACTAAGCAACGCAATCAGAAACATCCATGAGTGATGTGTGTATTAGCTATTCCCAGTCAACTTACTATGTAGCCAGACCTCAGAAATAAACTCTTGTCAATCAATTTAATGAAAGAGACTTTGATACTATCTATACCGATTCGTATAATAAATAGTTTGTTATTTGTTAAAGACACATTGCCTAGACCTTCTCTCTGTGTTAATGTCCATATATACCATTATTGAATCCTTTTATGAAGTGTAAATGTTTAACATTTCTGAAAATA
>JAVFBW010141375.1:0-12910 GCA_034783835.1 Mopalia ciliata | reverse complement strand
CACTCACCTCAAATCAGGCCTTCAGGTTTGAGGTGTGCTGGTCTATGCTCACTCAGATCACTTACCTCAAATCAGGACTTCTGGTTTGAGTTGTGCTGATCTATGCTCACTCAGATCACTCACCTCAAATCAAGCCTTCAGGTTTGAGGTGTACTGGTCTATGCTCACTCAGATCACTCACCTCAAACCAGGCCTTCAGGTTTGAGGTGTGATGGTCTATGCTCACTCAGATCACTCACCTCAAATCAAGCCTTCAGGTTTGAGGTGCTGGTCTGTGCTCGCTTAGATCACTGGCCTCAAATCAGGCCTTCAGGTTTGAAGTGTGATGGTCTATGCTCACTCAGATCACTCACCTCAAATCAGGCCTTCAGGTTTGAGGTGTGCTGGTCTATGCTCGCTCAGATCACTCACCTCAAATCAGGCCTTCAGGTTTAAAATGTGCTGATCTATGCTCACTCAGATCACTGGCCTCAAACCAGGTTTTCAGGTTTAAAGTGTGCTGATCTATGCTCACTCAGATCACTGGCCTCAAATCAGGCCTTCAGGTTTGACGTGTGCTGGTCTATGCTCACTCAGATCACTCACCTCAAATCAGGCCTTCAGGTTTAAAGTGTACTGATCTATGCTCACTCAGATCACTGGCCTCAAATCAGGCCTTCAGATTTAAAGTGTGCTGGTCTATGCTCACTTAGATCACTTGCCTCAAATCAAGCCTTCAGGTTTTAGGTGTGCTGGTCTATGCTCACTCAGATCACTCACCTCAAATCAGGCCTGACCTAACTCTGAGATGTTTCAATGAACATGCAATTATGCTCAATAAACTTTAATTGCAGTTCAATTTCAGTTCATTTGTTTATATTGTTTATCTGTTTGTTTGATTGGGGTTTAACGTCATACTCAAGGGTATTTCACTTATATGACAACGGATTACCCACTTCTCATTGCACGGTGGAAAACCGAGAGGAAACCTCATAAAAACCACCCCGGCAATTGCCGGAGCCACAATGTGACTTACTCATATACACCTGATGGTCGACCGGCGGACTCGACCAAGTAAACGGTACATCCAAGCAGGTTCAGTTTAGTAAACGCACATGCTACCACTAAGCCACGCCTGTTGACGATTTTGAAAGAGCAGCACATTGCAGTATCATAACTGTCCTTTAGCGTTTATTAAAATCCCAATTGTAACTTTATTTTCTTACCACCTTAATTGTTTGGTTGAGGTTTAATGTCTTTCCTAATTTTACTTCACAGTAAGAGAGCACAGGACTTGCAGTCGCAAAACAGTAACACCATAACAGACAGACTTCATCATTGTCAATTAGATCTGAGAGCACCAGGGCAATAAGAAGCTCCCTTCAATCATCTGTTCTCATCACCTTGATGCCAGCATATCTCTAGCCCTTCCAAAATTACTCACATCTTTGGCAGCCATTGTGTATAAATAGGAAATATAAGCTCACTGAGCGATCTCCTTAATCTGTCACAACAGCATCACTTTTCAAAGTTCATGACATTCTTTTATCAGGACATCTGCTTTTCCTTTATAGAATATAGTCTACCTGGGGTTTACAACAAAGACCCTCAGACATTCTTCTATACACAAGTCACTTGATGGCGGATTCAAACTTAAGATGGAGTCTGAAGTTTCCAGACAACAGTTCTAAGAGCATCCCTGAATTTCTACCAGCCTCACAAACACAAGGTCAAACCTATGGAGTCTAGTCTAGACTTTCATAACAGGGGCAACACATTCAGTTTGCTGGGTTGACTGGACACAGCACTTCATTTCACAAGGCAGATTTCTCAGCGGTTTCTCTGGTCATTGATAAGAATTAATTTAAGTTCCCACCACAGAGTGTACACAGCCTCAGATCTAATTGACCCAGCCAGGGAAAATCTGCAACAAACAGGTTCAAGGAAAGAACCAAAGAATTTAATTGTTTGATTGGTGTTTAACATCGTACTCAAGGGTATTTCACTTATATGATGACAGATTGTCCACTTCACACTGTAGACACCCTTATTACGGTGGAAAACTGGGAGGAAACCTCTTAAAAACCACCCCTGCTATTGCCGGAGCCACAACATGTGACTGGCTCATATACCTGATGGTCGACTGGCGGACTCGATCCGGTGAGCCACAGCAGGTATTTAACTTGAAGACAATGTTGTGTAAGACACAGCTACCTATGACAAGTCCCTTAGTGAAAAAACATGTATACTGAACCTACCACCAGCAGCTTAGCCAGAAATCATGGTATGGTGTCCAAAATGGCCATTTTGGTTCATTGTTCAAATAACTGGGTGTCCACTTTTGACAGTTTTCCTATCTCCTGCATGTTAAAGTTTCTTAAAACAGGGTGTCCAAATGAGTCAATTATTCACTTCATGGCGTCCATTTGGACGAGATACAGGTGTCTGCCTAAGCCCGTGCCTACCACCCCTGTAGTCTTTATACTGAGTACCAGATAAAACACTATAAACACTTGGTTTTTCATTATCATGCATCTGGCTCAACCAGGGATTGAAACCCTGAACAGAGGTTCCACCAGTATTCAGCTCACCTTTCAATTGGTTCAGTGGTAATGATAAAGCTCCACAGACAGCACACTTCCTGTATGGGACACTCTGACAGCTCAACAAACTTATACAGCAACAACCTGGTGGGTTAACATAAAATAAAACTTTAGTCATTTAACTGCTGAAAAATAAACATTTGGTTTATACTCTTCAATCTTTAAGGGTACTTTAAACAATTAAACAGCACTTTTCACCTGAATTCAACATTATATATGCCCGTACCCCTGGAAAAAATGTAAAAAATTTCCCACCAGATTATACAAATGGCGAATACGGTTCGAAAAAATCATAACATCATGTACTATGGTTTTAACTTTTATGCGGTTTGACATCAATATTGGAGTGAGTTTCATAAAAAAAAATGTAATTAACATTTATTTTTAAACTTTTAAAATTTTTTTTAATATCTCATCAGAAGTAGGATTTCACGAGACTGTGGGTCACATGGTTTTCCAGGGGTGTGTGCCCGAATAAAAAACTATCTGAATTTCCATAATTTTGATTGGATGATTGGTTTTTAAAGCCACGTTCAAGGCTGGCATTACATGTATTGTAGACATATTAAGTTATATAGACCAAATTCAAATTCACGCAAAATGGCATTCTTCTACCTCAATTGATAAGAATCTAACTGTTTACAGTCAGAAGATATATTGTCCACCAGATGGAATCAGCTGCAGGCCAGCGTACATACAACTCAATCCCAAACAACCCCCTTGCTGCATGGAATAATTGTACCAAATTTGATTATCTTCTGAGGAGTACTCTTCAAGTTAACAAGTTTTAAGAACAAATTTAGATTAGGCACCAGGTGTCGAAATCTGATAGTGTTTTTCAACTTAACGGCTGGAATTAAAAGAAAAATGGACAGTCAGGCTGGCACAACCTCCCATCATAACACCTCTTCTAAAAAGACAGGGGCACAAAAACACCATACTTTCCAAAACTTAAGTTAAACAGATCCCTACACTGTCCTTTGTAAGTTTACAATATCTTGTCCATTTAAGGATACTTTATCCCAGAGCAGACCCGATAAAAAACTTTGAAGTTGAAGGCTGTTGACTTTGATGATAAAACTTGACTACATTATTTACAACAGGGGTGTTTTGGCAATCAATTAAATACAGGTAGCTACCTGGAGAGAATTGACTGTCTGACCAATGCGTATCAACGGTTTTATGTGTATTGTATATTGAGCACTTATTCACTGTGGTTGATTGGTGTTAGCCTGTTCAGATATCGATCACAGCTTTAATGGAATTCAAGTAACACTTGACGCGGTCAGCTCTTGTCAATGTTAGAGAAAAACTAGTATATTTCACAATATGTATGCATAATTATTTGCGAAACATACATAGAATGACTCAATTCAATATAATTAACAAATTGTGAAAAATTGAATTACTTCAAAGAATTGAGCAAGAAACAGATAAAACTGTCGTAAATTAGATCAGAAATACATTTTCCCGTTTTCTCTGCTTTCATTTTTCAGTGTACCGTACTTGTGAAAATGCCTACTGCTCAGCTGTTTTTAAACCTACAGAACTGATTTTTTGCACACTTCATCTTAACATATAAAAAATAAAAAATCGTCATTCAGATTTTTAATATCTTTTTTCATTTCTTAGATAAAGTTATAAGAAGTTGAATTTTCACTATTTTGCCTCATTTTATTTTTATTTTTGACCTTTAACCCAATATTGCAAGAAAACTAAGACAAACAGAAAAAAATGAATGACCCTTTTTGATTCACATAATGTATTATACGTTAATGTAAAATTGAACAGTTGACGTAAATAATGTAAAAGAAGTAGCAATTTGAAATATATCAATGTTCACCCGTTAATAATAATTTTGAGAACCAATTCCATGAGTAACTTGAATTTTTTTACGGTAGCTTGCCCCATTCAGGCAAATATTGGGATTTCATTTCTACAAATTTCGCAAAACAAAATGGCAGCCATTGAATAATTTTAATATATATCAAACTTTGAAAATAGCAACCTCCAGTTAAGAAATCGATGGGATTGCATTTCATTTAATTCCGCAAACAAAATTCACCACTTCCAGCTATTTCTGTTAATACCATAGATGTTGTTGTATTTCAGTAGATATCACAACAAATATGGTCGACATTGCATATCGCATCAAAATGGGGATAAACACCATAACTTTTACTCTTTGGTTCTTTGAAGAAAATAATAGTTCTTAAACAAAAGTAGGAAAAGGTGATTTGACTGCATGGGATTATGAGCATATATTTTCAAAAACAACCTCTAGTGGTGGACCTGCTAGCAACTCAGCTTGTTTCTGTAGACATTGTGGGGTTGTCTCTAAAGCATTTTAGGAGGCATGTGTACATCTTTTATATTTATATACCCGAGTTAGAATCCGGGTGGAGGCAAACGAAATCTTCTTTCTCTACAATACGAACAATCTCGTAAAATATTTATTTTAAACCTTACATTAAAAGATGTATAATATTTTAAACCAATTTTTCAAATCTTTCGCACTAAAACTCTGGACCCGGTTGCTCGAAGTGCTATTAAATTTAATCCTCTATTAGATGACGCCACGCCATGTTGTAGGTCTATCTCTAACCTGGTATATGCTACTTAGTCTGGTGACTAATACTCTTTCGAGCAACTGGCCCCAGTATTATATTTCTGTTGTGTGGAGTTATCATAGTAGAATTTACCCCTTGAAATATATATCAAGCTTCGATTTGTATATTAGCGTTGTTGTCTAAATGTTGTAGTGCTGTTTGTTTTGTCCTGGTTCTCTCAGAGTTAAAGAGGACTAAATGTTTTAGTATTGTTCGCGTTGTCCTGGTTCTCTAAGAGTTAAGAGGGCTAAATGTTGTAGTGATGTTCGTGTTGTCCTGGTTCTCTAAGAGTTAAGAGGGCTAAATGTTGTAGTGATGTTCGTATTGTCCTGGTTCTCTCAGAGTTAAGAGGACTAAATGTTGTAGTGATGTTCGTGTTGTCCTGGTTCTCTCAGAGTTAAAAGGGGTAAATGTTGTAGTGATGTTCGTATTTTCCTGGTTCTCTCAGAGTTAAGAAGACTAAATGTTGTAGTGATGTTCGTGTTGTCCTGGTTCTCTAAGAGTTAAGAGGGCTAAATGTTGTAGTGATGTTCGTGTTGTCCTGGTTCTCTCAGAGTTAAAAGGGCTAAATGTTGTAGTGATGTTCGCGTTGTCCTGGTTCTCTCAGAGTTAAAAGGGTTAAATGTTGTAGTGATGTTCGTGTTGTCCTGGTTATCTCAGAGTTAAGAGGGCTAAATATTGTAGTGAAGTTCGTGTTGTCCTGGTTCTATCAGAGGTAAGAGGACTAACTGTTGAATGAGGTTCGTGTTGCCCTGCTTTTCTCAGAGTTAAAAGGGCTAAATGTTGTAGTGATGTTCGTGTTGTCCTGGTTCTCCCAGAGGTAAGAGGACTAAATGTTGTAGTGATGTTCGTGTTGTCCTGGTTCTCTCAGAGTTAAGAGGACTAAATGTTGTTGTGATGTTCGTGTTGTCCTGGTTCTCTCAGAGTTAAAAGGGCTAACTGTTGAATGATGTTCGTGTTGCCCTGTTTCTCTCAGAGGTAAGAGGGCTAAATGTTTAAGTGATGTTCGTGTTGTCCTGGTTCTCTCAGAGTTAAGAGGACTTTCCGTTTGTTCCCCCAACTTTCCACAATTCAAAGGGGTCATGCAGACAAGTTAAACATACCGACTTGAAGCCAAGGATATTATTTTACAATCGGATTACATTGTGTTAACATGTATATCAGTCGATTAAGTTGAATCCGTGTCGTGTATTGAAGTGGTCATTGGACTTATCCAAAGTGTTCGCCCGCCTCTGACCAGCAGGCGGATAACACAACAATGGCAGATGGAGGCCAAGTTGACTAACATATAACTGTTTGTTTTAATTTCGGTCATAGTTTCTCTGTCTGTTAATTGAAAACTGTCTTCTTCGCTGACCACTCATGTCCACCGCTGACCCTTCTCTGGCCTTCCTGACCTCGACTGACCTTTTCACGGTTTTCTTTCGCCAACAAATGCCGGTCTATATTGAGTGGTAAACAATGCCCCTTTGAAGTGTTCTGGTAGCGGTCAGTACCAGCGGACATCGGGCGTGACCAATTTTAACCCCACTAAAAAGAGGAGGATATCTTATACAGTAGTAGCTAGAAGACCTCACTGGTGTTATATGGCAATAAGAGAAGCGGGTAAAATCTCTGGTTATATTTTTGATGAGGATTTAGATTGGTGATTTAGGCTAGGATGAGCCGTGTCTGTATCGTGTCAGACTCCAAACAAATCTGATTTGTATTGACAGGCGATGGTTCAGAACAGCCCAGGCCCGCCGCTTACATATCCAAGAAGACGCCTTCGGCTCTTTAATTAGAATGCCCTCCATCCCAGTACAAAATGACTTGTTTTCTAAGACGTGTTCTTTAGAGAGCCCGCGGCAACTTCGCTGGTTAACCAACACTCTTACAGTTTATTCTTTCACTTTCCTCCTGAACAAAACGTGCAAAGCCAATTCCTTAAAAATAACAAATGGATATGACGACCTTTTCCTTTTAACTCATTTGCGTTATGTTCATTTTATTAATGTTGTGTAGACAAAAACTACCAGCCACTCTATTTAATCAAAATGTCCTCTCGGTTAACCCATCGCTTAGGGCTGTTTGCGTTTTTAGTCTTTCATCACAACATTTATACAGACTTTGATGAAATTGTCTCTCACAGATTTAGAGAGATTACAAAATAATTTCCAAACACTCCAAATCAATTCTTCTCCTTATGTACTTGATGAGATATGTAAATTTATATATATATAGTTTAGTGTACATACGTTTGCGGAAACAAATAATTTAGGATACCGTATGTTATTATTTTGAATCTGAACTTTATTAAAACGTATGATCGTCATTTGTTTTTATGAAATCGTTTTTAAAACATCATTTTCTGTCGATTTACTACGGCCATAAGGACATTGGTAAATTTACAGTATACCTTTATTCAAGGAGAATAAATTAAGCTGAGATAGATTGTAATGTTAGGATACTTTAAAACTAAATTTGTATTAAAACGGCCAATATTAATAAACGCTATCATTTTACGCTTTGGTTTCTTGTTTAGAGGATGAACGAGAGGAAGCCCTGCTGGTTTAAGGACTGTCAATGTAGCCAATAGAAATACTGGCTCCCGCCTAATAGCTCCGCCCACTATCTAGGCCTGCAATACATCGCTTTGATTTGATGACGACCAAATGTGTGCTGTGTTTTAATTCTGAAAAAGAAAAGAAAATAACAAGGGTTTATCGTTTAAAAGGTATCAGTACCGGTACAGTAATAAAGGACCACGATATACCTATTTATAAAGAATGGCCAGGAATTGATATAGGAAAAGAAAATGCAGTATAATATAAAACGTTATATTGATACATTTGTCTAATTTTGATGACAAAAACAAGCGACAGAAATTAACATTTGTACCGCTCTTGAGATTTTTGTCATCGATAAGATAGATGCTAAATGAGAGTTAAAACATATTCATAAAAAGCGCTCAATACATTGTGCCTTCTTGTAATCTGACTTTATTTTAGGCGCACTTAAACAACACTAGCAGTATACTCAAGTGTATGGGTTTGAAAGGTCACTATGCATTGTACATAGAGTATACTCCATCTAGCTTTGTATATGTGATTTTTGGCAAAGTACAGAAATCAAAATTAATTATTTTTTCTTTTCTGTTTTATCACGCAAAGTATATATGGGTGGAAATATTAATACATATAATTGAAAAGCTATACATATATTTATATATATATTTAGTATCTCTACATTTATTCAAACTATATATGTATTTGGTTATGTTTGTATGTATGTACGATGCACTGATATTAAGTATGCAGAAAATGGCACTCGATTATATCATCGCTTGTAGAAATCAATTACATATGTTAACATATATAAATATCGATCCTTTTATTTTTATTGTAAAGCGTATATGTTATAGCACTTCTGTCTAGAACAGAACAAGTTTTATTGGCACTGATACAAGGTTCGAACTCACAACCTTCTTGACAGCCAAACCGTCAATGCTGATGTAGATGCGGGTAGTTATAACCTTGTACGAGGTGTATTTTGTCCGTTTGTGATATTTGTGAACAGATGGAATTAATGTTCACATAATAAGCGGTAGACAATCTACTGATTTTAACAATCAGTTTTTATTGGATTTTCATATGTGTCATCACAATTGTCTCATTTGTCTCGCTTTGACAGTCACGTGATGTCACCAGAGGTAAAAAGAAAATCTAATTTTCTTGCCATGCACAACAATCGTCAAATGTAGGCCTACGTACATTCATTTGTCTGGTGGGCTGTACACTCTACCGACTTGGGGGAGCTAAATGGGTTGTCTCCGCTTTCAGTGTTAACAATAACACACGTGTATTGAACGGAGATCAAGTATGCCCTTTGATATTAGCGACAACAATAGGAAACCAGTTCAAAAGTTAATCTTCTCTTTCCGACAACAGCCAAGGAGGGTTTCTCGTTCTACGTACGATCCTTCCTGCTCCCCAACAGATGGCCTAGCGGAACACACGTGCATGCGTTACGACAGCCCAATTACAATGTATTTCTCCGCTAATTTCCCGCCAATGAGGTAAACTGATGGCCGTTTATTACCGTGACGGCCGACTCGAAAACATTACTACAACAAATGGTTGACCGCTCGTATGACCACTGCTGGCGTCGCCCTGCGTAACGCTGTGAACGCCGTCTCGATTGGGATCTCAACGGATTTTGACACCATTGAGAGATGATTGATTAACTATTGGGGTGTTTAATCTACCGAAGTGAGGCGTACCCGTACAATATGGAATCTTCAGTGTCTTAGGGCAGTTTTACAAACACAAAAATAACGGCCTGTGGAAAATTGGAGACTTATTTTTGTGTGGTATAGAATAGACGATTGTCTTTTGAAAACGAGATAATAACGTATTGTCCTGCAGTCAGTAACCTGCTCAGGAACGGCCGAACGTTGGTTGGGTTTTGCTATCAATGCCATTTCTGAATGAAAATCCTCCAGTAGAAGTTGCCTTTGTAAGCATATTTATTTTGGTGTTAACACAAGTTGTATGTGTACGCTTAACTGAGAGATTGGGAAACATATTGTATTAACTGATTAAAGGAATTGAAGACAATTGATAGACTGCTTGTACTTTTATAAACCATGTGTTCTACAAACATTATTGAAAATAGTTGTATATAAGCGTCCTCATAAGTCTAAAATCTCGATTGGAGTGGAGAGTAAAATATGGGTATTTTTGTTGTCGAAATTCGTCCATGGTGAATTATAACATGTTTAGTTCTGTTGCAAAAAGTGTTATGATTTATCTCCGGCATCCCACCTGCGTAAAGAGGTTGACATGACGATTAGGCCGATAGCGTGCATCAAACTAATTCTATACTTGAGTTTAAAAAATATAAAAATAATTAATCATTAAGTTTAAAATAAAACCGCAGCTGTGTTAATACGTCGTATGGAGTAACGAATTAGATATCGGCAGATTGGTTGTTTAAAAGATAGGCTAGGCTTTATGTCGTAAAGTACCAAAGAAACCAGATTGGGTTTGACGTCCACCAAAAATCAAGTTTATACACTTTTCACAACCGGACGCATAATTCTCTTATACGATAGAATTTGGGTTGTTTTTTCTATCTGACAAAACAGGCATTCAACTAATAATTTAAAATGTAAAATTGATAATAAAAAGATCTCTCTCTCTCTCTCTCTCTCTTTCTTTATGTTGAACCATAATACTCTATTTATTGCATTCAGTTTTGAAACCAACTATTATATTCGTTGCTTAACTGTTTTAAGTGAAAATATAAACTACAATGTCTCATATTGCGATCATATTTATCAAAATGGAAACACTAATTGTTATTTAGATATATACGAATTTTAACAAATCCCTTGACGATTAACGTTTTCTCTTTTTTTAATAAAACACGTGATTTTTCTTAGACAAGCAAAAGTTCTGCATTGGGCTATCACTTTACGAGTCGTCAAAATACACGTGGCAATGAGAGTGTGTAAGCAGGTACACGTGTGTGATGATTAGAAACTGACGTCACTTGAAAACGGCAACATCAGCACGTGGAAGGCGCGCGACTTGTATTTTTCTTTCTTATTGAAATTTGAAAGCTCATCGGCTGTGGAGGAAAATGAAACGAACTGGTTACAAAAAAATGATCATTCCCACATCAGAGGGATTTGAAATGGCCTCTAAAGGAATTAATGCTACGATTGAATGGATGCGATCAAAACGTTCTGTCTAAGCGGACCAATAAATTCAAAAAGGCGTGAAAATATAGAAATGACTAAAGCCATATCCCCTTGGAAAGAAAAGTTGGCTGGAGAAATGAATCGTTTAATTTTCCTCTGTTGTGATGCGGCCACAGATGAACGGCTTGACGGCCAACCAATTAACTAGATTAGTTTTGAGAAGAGCAGCGGCGATGATAGGGAAACGTACGAGTCTGGGAAAGCCTGTTTGTCAAGAGATTCATGAATAATGGTAAACGAATTACATCAATTACTTGATCGATTTTTTGTAATAGAAGTGAATTAGTTGATTGCAAGTGGAAACTAGAGTCCCCTCGATGACGGCTAGAGAATACGAGGGGTGAACCAAGGATTAACATTGCGCATTGAAAGGCGGATCTGCCGGCAACCAAACGATAATTAATATTGCCAGATTGGAGGCTGATCACTGGCCGTTAAGACTCCGTTAATCCTTTACAAGATATATTTCTGAATTATCAAGAACTGACTGTCTGGTGTAAATCCCTTCGTATTATCCCAATTCACTTACAGTCACACTGAATAGAACCCTTTTCGAAAGTCTAATATTAATTCTGGTAAAACTTTTAAAATTCTATCTGTCCAATATCGGAGCTAAGGCCACGATGGCCACTGCAGGGAAAGGTTTAATGTCGTTCAATCCGACAGATGGGAAAGACCTGGGCGAGAACACAAGAAGTCATTGATCGTTGAGGCGATGGAAAAATCTTTTGATCGGATCGAAAAGAAATGTTATAGGAGATGTTGATCATCATGTGTAAATATGATCTAATATGGTTGTTGCATTTGCGATCATACCGGAGGGCGGTTTGAGGTCCTGGCCCTGTGTGATTGCTTCTCTGTGTGGCCGGGAGAAGCCGACCTGCCCGAATAACATCTCTGCGGGAGTCAGTATTTGCCTTGTGCTTTCCCAGCCTAAGACGGCAAATGGATGCAATTGTTGGGGCGAGCTCTTATGTGTTAGATGATTACATGGGTAAATAAGGAGGCTTTTTAATGAAGTGACTAGCCGATGTTAACAGGTGCGGTGTGTTTGCTGGCCAATGTTGAGTTAAATTCGACACGACTTAGCATCAATATTTGAGGAAGTGATGAAGTCCCGGACTTCTGGCTCTTCTATACCCACCCCTGACCACTCTGAATAACGGTCCCCGAACCCCGCTCACAAAAATAATAACATATTCCTACAGCAAATCGTACAACCTACTTATTTTGTAAAACAAAATATAATTATTTTTTAACACAATAATAATTCTTCGATTGTCCCACTCAGTTAACACAATAATAATTGTCCCTCTCAGTTAACACAATAATAATTGTCCCACTCAGTTAACACAATAAGAATTGTCCCACTCAGTTAACACAATAAGAATTGTCCCACTCAGTTAACACAATAAGAACAATGGAAATACTTATTCTTATTTTCTTTTTTTTGTAGTGTTGCCCTGGTGTTCTCAGAGTTAAGGAACAAGACGAAGGCAATATTTTTGTGATATCTTGGCTTTGCCTTCTGTAAGTGTCATGTGACTGTTGGTTTATTCCCAGTGTCTATGGGGAGGATTTCCTCATACATTCGTCTGTCACGCCGTCAAAATAGTGGAATAACATCAAATACTACATAAAACCAAAGTCAAACAATCTATGTTCCGAGCTGGATAAAAAACATAGCAATTGTTGGTAGCCAGTATTTGCTTGAGGGTAATTTGTATTTATTCTGTTTGTAAATAAATGGATGTATATATATATATATGGAAACCCAAAAGAGTTTTCTCATTCATATTTGCTTAATATTATTAAGGAGAATTCATCCAAACCCTGAAAATATTTACGTAACAAAAAACAGATACAACAAATACAACTAAAGTTACAGCATCATTTTGGGGTTTTTTTTTTGACACGAAAAAACATTATGTAGCAATTGTTTTTAGCCGGGGGGGGGGGGGGGGGGGGGGGAA
>JAVFBW010141364.1:0-12910 GCA_034783835.1 Mopalia ciliata | reverse complement strand
AAAGCACAATGGGCTCTCCATACTTATAATGCTGTACCAATTGTAATGGGAGGTTCTCATCCGAATGACTACTTAAAAATAATGCCTCCTAACGCTTATATCAATTCACAGGGATTTGCCACTGTAAAAGAACTAGCTGATTTCATGACATTTTTGGATAAAAACGACGTGTTTTATGAGCGATTTCACTCGTGGCGGCAAAGTCATGGTGATAAAACCGTAGACCAGTGGTGTAATCTCTGTAAAGCTCTTCACAACTCGTCATCTGTTCCATCTAAAGTTTATACCAATTTTGACGGCTGGTACTCACAAGATACGTGTCATCAATAAAAAAGAAATAACATCTCACTATCTGGAGAATAGCAAGAAGACTTAATGCATGCACAGTATAACAGCTGTACGTATTGTTGATGACAGTATTTGTGTAAACCGGAAATGCCCTTCTGTCGTTTACACATTTCCCCGGGCTAGTTGGATGTCACAACGAATTTCTGTCATCAACCTCGACAGACTTACCACGTTTTGGCTGTCAGATAAAGATCAAAGCGAATTGGAAACAAACGAAGAGGCCAATCAAATACGTCTGTCACTTTTTAAACAATGTATCGCCTCTGTCGCAATATCATGATAAACACCAGAGGAAGATATTCTTTCGAGCATTGGCCGTAATTATGCGTTTTCTGTTACAACGGTCATGTTAAGGTTCGTCGATCCTTATGCTCATCGCCGATTATTCGAACTAGGAGGGATAACTCCTGCTTGTTTACCTAAAACTATGGCCATAGCGTGACAATGTGTGAAATAGAGATTTGCGTCAGGTCTCACCTTGTCTTTAAAAGTTGCCGTCTACTGCGAGAATTGCCATTGGTGTTTTCCTGCATATGACATTCACAAATATGGCAGATATAGGCTAAAATACCTTATTTCTAGCTTATCGAGTTCGACAGTTACCAACTAATGGGAAGGTAATATGAATTGTAAAGACACGAAAGACACCTTAAACCACATCTTCTGACTGATTCTGGATGAAAACAAAACAAATACACTGGGGAAATATTTTATTACTAATGGTTCATTAGCATGAACCATTGGAACCTGAAAAGCCTATCGGATTACTGTACCTCAATCAGTGCCATAGATACCCGCCTCGGCCGTAGTGCAAGGTCACCACTACAAAAACAGATCGGCATCCCCTGTCTAATCCAAAACAATAACATGTCGACACGCACTGTATTTGTTCAGTTTTACATAAACCAAAATCAACACACTTGATTCTGACCTAAAGTAAAGACACAAAATCCATGCCCCAGAGTACCCAACAGAAATTGTTAGTTTTCCATTGGATCAAGTGAAAAGCAAAACGATTCAAACATAATCAAACGCGAACGAAGCGCCAAGTGTGTTATTATTTCTACCAATCAGGAGAGCAATATTTATGGTATTTCAAATTATCAGTGTAATATTTAATTTATTATTTTATCAACTGTAAAATTAAAATCCATGTCAAATTCCTCGATCAGCTGTAATCTCGCAAATGTCAGAATGGGACTGTGTATTCCCTTCGACATTCCTACGCCTGAACGAAATAAATCCATAATTTATTAAAGTTGTATGCATTTAAAAGATATCAGTTTCTGCTATTGGCTAATTTTAAAATGTCTTATATGTTTCCTAATTAGATTGTCGTAATATTTATCTGTCTGACTGTCCCTCTAAGAAGAACTATGTTTGACTAAAAACTTGCATACGCGTGATTCGGCTTCTGCTAGAGCACGAGGCTGTTGACGCTCAACAGTTTGAAGCATGGCTGTTTTGTTGTATTGATGGTATCAACTGATTTTGTTCGACTTGTTGAAATCAATCCACCTGGTAAATTTCACTATTTCCGTGTTTGGTGCAGTGCAACAAACACTGAAGTACCCCCTTTAATCTGTCAAACTGCAAGTGCGCAGACGTCACTAAAATTACTGTAGTCCGGATAGGATGAAAGTTCAGAGAGTTAAAACAAAAAGTGTTATCACACTGCAGTGAAATATCACTTTTATGCGAGTAGAAAATCCTAGTATTTCATTGGTACATATAAATAATTAACCCTGTTATTGAACAGTATATCTACCCACAATGATACCAACAGGAACAACTATTTCTTATTATGTAACTCAAGAGGGCGGATGGACGACATGTCCTGCCAGGAGTCTATGGTATCGTTTACGGCCACATGGCGCAAGACCACCATTAATTTACAATAAGCCGTAATGTAAAAGTTTGGCCCACAGCTCCCTCCCAAACTCTCGTTGAGCGAAATCCCCTGGCACATACCTCAATCGGTCTTTTTGGAGTTTCGAGTTAAAAGCTTGACAGATTATGACAGAAGAAATTTTGAGTACACATACCACTGCACACCAGGGGTACTAGTAGCTTGATTGAGCCCTTTAAAATACACTTATAGGTCATCTAACTTATCCCGAACGTTATAGACCAACAACAGTTTTACGAAGACTACTCTGTAGTGGTTCATGAGTTTAGTTTTCATTCTATATTGAGCCTTTTTAATATTGTGTTTTAGCAGAGCCATTGGAACAGTGTGTCTCAGTGATTTGTGAACGAAGAGTTGTAAAGTCGATGTTACTGGTGATATACTACGAGTATAAAGAATATGGATGAAATTACAAAGAACTGCACAAAACTTAATTTCTCCAAATTGCTAATTGTTTTAAATTTCTTGCCTTATTGTTTATTTTTCTGGAATTTATATGTGTCACACGCTTTATAATTAACAATAAGGGAAGAAATTTAAAACAATAAGCAAATGTTTGCATTTGTCCCTTTCTAGGCGTTATTCTATAGCATTACACATTATTATTGTAATATATAGTATAACGTATAGATAGGGACAAATGCAAACATTTGGTATTTTTTAATTTCTTCCTTATTGTTTATTTGTGTTGAATATATATATGTGTCACACACTTTATAATTAAGAGAAAAGCAATCATTTTTTTAATAACGTTATTTATTTACTATCAAACTCTTACAAGCCAAGTGACCGTGATGACTGATGACAACATATAGGCCTACATTTCACTGATTTAACAAATATGTTCAAAATACGCAATTAAGCCTTACAGCGATAAAGTAAAAGTTCAGTGCAAATATGAGGTCGCCTATATCCTAACAACTCGTGAATAAGATCGCTTTAGAACCTTGTCTGAGAATGTAACAGGCGCATGTGATGATTTGTTTTTATAAATCGACATCTGTGAGCCAGTGTGATTGTGTTTAAAATATAAACCGACCTATATAAAACTGACACTGACGTTGTCACATGGTGTAATGAAACAATTCTGTATATTCGAGGATAAATGAGATTGCATATGCCAGTGATTCTAGTATGCTGTCATCGGTTTGAGCTCTATTGGAAATGTATAGCACACTGAGAGAGTAGAAAGTAGATTAACGGTGACGTAATACGGTGGCAGATCACATTTCCTAACATTAAACATGTCTATGTACCCCTGTGTCGGTATCATTGCCTTTTTCGAAATATATGTACCTGAATACATGAATATACAGTTAACTGAAGGGGGCTCTGTAATACAAAGGTAACTGAGGGAGACTAGGCGCGGTCCGGAGAATACATGTATGTGCACTGTACAAACCACGGTACACACGTATTCTATAAGAAAATTGAACCTATAAATAAGCTTTTGTCGTGCACACAAAAAGACTAGTAGAATTTTAGGTCCCACCCAGCTTTATTGTAACACGGCAGCGGCTCGCATGGTTGTATTAAAGATAAGACTATTGTAATTGAATGCTAAAGCTTTTCTATAATTTCACCTCTGGTCAAGTACAGCTTGCCAAAAAGGAACGAATATATAGCACATATTCGTGATCGTTTGAGCCATATGTATGTCAATCAGATCTATCCAAGGGGTTCAGGCGACCAGGTACATTTCTTCCTTGAATAGACTGTGGTTCTTTGGAATGAGCTGGTGTCGAGTTTCAAATACATGTTGAATCAACCATAACGCTATAATATTTACCCATATACAGTATAACAGAGTGGCGAACTTCGCGTAAATGACAACCACGGTCACCTGGCTTGTAAGTGTTTGACAGTAAATAAAATAGGTAATTAAAAAAAATGTTTTAATCTTAATTATAAAGCTTGTGACACAAATATATTCGAGAAAAATAAACAATAAGGGAAGAAATTTGAAACAATTAGCAAATGTTTGGATTTGTCCCTTTCTAGGCGTTATTCTATAGCATTACACATTATTATTGTAATATATAGTATAACATATAGATAGGGACAATTTTTAAATTTCTTCCCTTACTGTTTATTTTTCTTGAATATATATGTGTCACACACTTTATAATTAAGAGAAAAGCAATCACTTTTTTAATAACGTATTTTATTTACTATCAAACCCTTACAAGCCAAGTGACCGTGATGACATCATATAGGCCTACGTTTCACTGCTTTAACAGATATGTTCAAAATACGCAATTAAGCCTTACAACGATAAGTAAAAGTTCACTGCAAATATTAGACCGTCTATACCCTAACAACTCCTGAATAAGATCGCTTTAGAACCTTGTCACTGGGAATGTAACTAGCGCACGTGATGATTTGTTTTTATAAATCGACATCTGTAGCCAGTGTGATTGTGTTTAAAATATAAACCGACCTATACAAAAAGTGAAACTGACGTTGTCACATGGTTGGACACTAAAAAGTGAACTCTGGAGGTCATACCAGGATGAAAACAATATTCCCCAGATGAAAACCTTTTCAATTAGGTGAAAATTCCAGAATTTTTTTAATTTAATTTTCATCCAAGTATACAGGGAATCACCTTGGAGTGTCAATATATAAACTTGGCGAATTGTTTACATCTGGCAGTGTGTGGGAATAGTAAAGTTTCATTTTCTAGTATGTTACTTTCATATAAATGAAATCAAGAGCTCCATTTTGTCACGTTCCGCCAAGGTAAAGTCATTTTTTTTATATAAGGTGGAGCGATTTTCACCGCGATGAAAAAAGCTTTCACCTAAGTGAACAGATGTGCAACCCACAAATACAAATCCCAGAAATTTGTAAAGTTCTTGACAAATTACGCAAATGTGCTGTCTACGAGGTGGCGTAACATAAACTACTTATTTCTGGATAGCCGCTTTTCGTTTTGTGATAAAACGATACATATATCTGTTTAAAAGAACTATGAAGAGGAAACGTTGAACACCATGAACTAGAATAAAAAAAGTAAATAAGGTTAAAAGTCCCAGTGCAGAATGCTGGAAATAAATAACAAGACCTCAAGTGAGTCGCAATAGACGTCGGCAAAAATCTTGTCACATGGAATATTAAAATCGTGTTTAAATAGAATCCCCCACGTGACAGCATACGCCAGATGTCCCCAAATACACCAAACAAAATCCTACACGGCATCTTGACATGTGGAATATCTTAACTCTGTCTTGTCGAATGGAACACTCATACCAACTAAGTTTGATTCAAATTTCACAAAAGTTTTGAAATTAACATACAGAACCAAAATTTAGAGTTTGCCATCAGGTGGCGCCACCTGTAGTCCAATATAGGCCAAAACTAATCCCAAGTGATGGTTTGTCACTTGGAACACTCATATAAGGTTTTGATACGAATTCCATCAGAAGTTTTTAAGTAAACATACAGAAACCAAATTTAGATCAACAGATGGCGCGACATGTAGGTTGACACACGCCAAAATCAATCACAAGGGACGTCTTGTCACATGGAACACTAATATTAAGTTTGATTTGAGTTGCACAAACAGTTTTCAAATTAATACACAGAACCAAAATTTAGACGTTGCCACCAGGTAGCGCCCCCTGTAATCCGACATATGCTTAAACTAATCCCAAGCCATGTCTTGTCACATGGAACAATCATATAAAATTTGATTCGAATTACACCAGAAGTTTTTAAGTAAACATACAGAAACCAAATTTAGACTTTGTCACAAAGTGGCGCCACCTGTATGTCAACGCACGCCAAAACCAATCCCAAGTTACATCTTGTCCCATGGAACACTAATACTAAGTTTGATTCGAATTCCATAAGAAGCTTTCAAATTAATATACAGAAGTAAAATTAAGACGTTGCAGCAGGTGGCGCCACCTGTAGTCCGACATTTGCCAAAACTAATCCCAAGCGATGTGTTGTCACATGGTACAATCACAAATAGTTTGATTTGAATTCCACAAGAAATTTTCAACTTTCATTTCGAAATAAATGAAATGTCTGTAATGCAACAGGAGATAACCGGTTTTGGCACCATAATGGCATGAAAATAAACGTAGAAAAAATATTATCCTATGGTATTGTGGAAATATGGAATATATTTCCAGACTTATCAGAGAACTGATGAAAGTAGTAATATCAAATTGACACAAAATATACAGAATTAATTGTCCCCGAATAACTGAGGCTAGGGGGGGCTAGGAAATAATCAACAGGATCGGAATAAATTGATACTCAAATTGTATTACAAAGCGGTATAAATGTTGAAATGTGGGTGAATAGAGTTCTGTCAAAAATGAGTTTTATCGTTAGATAAATCGTTCTAAAATGGAATTCTTCCAGAACATTTTACAGAAAGGAAATTTTACGGTAATTGAATTTTGGAAACACTTTAAGCTGTATGTTCCAGGAAACTCATCCAATGCGCATGCTATTATTGACATTGATGGTCAAACTGCGGACTCCCGTGTACAATATAGCAATGCCGTTAACTCTCATTTAGTACATATTGCTGATATTAACTCATCAGAGTCTCAATATTGTGAATATACACACCTGAAGAGGATTGCAGTAGACAATGCTAGTGCTAAAAACGAGTATTCCAATAACTCCTATGAGCGAAACATATATCATCGATCAATTGAGATCCCTTAAAGTGCATGACTGGTTCAGTTGGTATGGATTTTTTTATCATCATTTCATTCCAATTTAATTATTTTTAGTTTAACTTCAGTTTTCAATAAATCAGGTGGATGTTTTCCCGATGCTTGGAAAATAGCACAGGTCATTCCTGTATTAAAAAAAATACACAAATACTGATCCCAATAACTATCGAGCTATTAGTATCCCCCCTGAACTCCTAGACTGAGGCTGTCGAAAAATGTTATCTTGTTAGTGCCGTATTTGTTGACTTGCGTAAAGCTTTCGATCTTGTTCACCATGTCGTTGTCATTTAGAAACTAGACATTTATACCTGTTCTGATCATGTATTGTCACTTGTTCGATTATACCTTTGTAATCAGAATCAAGCTGTTTCCTACAATAGTCATTGAGAGAAATAAAAGCATGTTAAAGCTGGTGTTCCCCAAGGTTCTATATTGGGTCCTCTCCTTTTTTGAATGTATTGAATGAGTTACCTTTGTACATTAATAACTGTGACGTAACAGTATTTCTTGAGGATTCTATCTTGTTATGTAAGGGTAAAACAGTATCCATTCTTAATGATAAACCTTAGTTGGCATATCTTAGTATATCAAACAGGTATGATGACAACCATATGGTTGTTAACACTGAGAAAACTAAATCAATGCTTATATCTGCAGCTCAGAAACCTTCCCATCTTGAATTTACTGGTCTGTCTGTCAATTTTGAAGACGATTTACTTATCTTAAACACGATCAGCTTCGTCAACTCAGTTTCGTGGAATTCATATTTTGCTTTTTGAGTTCTGTGTCGAAAATGTTTACTTGTTTTCAAATCACTGAACGGTCTTATACATTCATATCTGAAAAATCTCTTTACTTATAAATCATTTTCCAGAGTTCGATATTATGACTCTCTTCAGCTCTATGTACCCTTTAGCATGACAGAATTACACCAACATTAATTTAGTGTGTCTGGATCGAAGCTTTCGAATGATCTGATCTTTAAAATGAGAAATTATTCTTTTAGATATTTTAGGCCTTTATGCGCAGAGTATTTCTTTTACAAATATCTTTATGAATCTTAATTTGTACTTACTGACTTTCAGTGACTCAATTAACTATATTTGACCATTTATGTGAGTGTATGTGCAACATGTTGTGGTTAAGATGCTGTGTGTTCATCTATCAAGTAATATATATATATTTTATATAATCTCTCAACCAGATTTGCACTCAGATTTTCCGCCCTTATTACCGCTGCAATCGAAACTTAAAAATCAGTTAAACTTAGCTATAATTATAGGGAGACATTATTTTCCAACCCTCCAACTCCAACCCAAACACACCCAAACACACATGTATAGGCGATCGCTGAACTAAACATGGTGGTTCTCTCAGACTTTCACATATTCGCGGAATGAATTTTAATGAACAACTACTATTTGTACGATTCAAAGTTTAAATTTTCAGATGGGAGAAGACAAGACCATTGTTATGAGTATATTAAGGTCTTGCTGGACCCCTTGTGCTCAAATAAACCCTTTTTTTATTGCTTGGTTTAAAGTTGGGTATTCAAACTATATGTTGGTGAAAATATAATTCGAAATTCTAATTACAAACAGTTAAACTGAAGCCCATATTTGTGTTTTCCCTTGATCATACAGTCAAGTCGCAAAACTTAATTGCCTATTTCTGGCCCTTCAATTTTAAGCACTCTACATTTTTCAAGGCGTATTTCTAGAAAACTATTCATGTTAGGAACTTCAAATTTGTACTATTGTAAAGCGCACAATGCTATCTAGTAAACAGTGTCTCATTTTTTAGAAGTTCGTCCTTTATTTAATGTTTTCTGGAAGTTGTATTTTACATTTTTATAAGACTTTCCAAGGTGGGATAGACAAAAGTCCACTGAGATCGTTCTCAGCAATTTTTTTTTTATAAAAATGATGCACCGTTTACTTCAAGGACCATTTTACTATAGGTCAACTTATGTTTTGAGCCTTACCGATATAGTGCGGTACAAGACTAGTTCAGAATATTGGGGAGGTAAACTTGTGACCTAAATTCACATTGAACATGTCTATTCACTGGTCCCTCTTTTATATAGAACATATTCCATGTATAGGCCCTTTTCAGTATATTGCAAGCGGTGTAACGGGAAATGTGCATGTAGAAGCAAATAGTACAGGTGGCAAGGACGCATTGGGATATTTCATACAAATTCACCTTAAGTCATGAAAAGCTCAAAGTGGACGCCTAAGTCATTTCTTCGTCCAGCTTGTTTATCGCTCGTTGTATGTGTTTTGCTGTACTCATACATAGCTTCATACGGAATTTGTGGTCGAAAGAAGACCACATTAAATTCATCGTTTGCCAACACTAGCAAACTTAATTTACCTGAACAACAATATGGGGAATATTACTATACACGTGTTCTATGGGAATTCCAGGTGTGGTCAGCTACCTGTAAGGAGACAATATTTCAGGACGATGGCCATGTTCTGCTGGGACCGCCTATTCCAAGCGAAATAGAATCTGGGCATGGACCAAATGTTAAGATGATTTTGTTGTGGACACGTTTCTATGGAGAAGTTCAATGGGCCCCTAAAGTTTTATGTGAGGGACAAGAGAAAACGTGCATCACAACTTCTGATAAACGCAATTTGCTTAAGAGTGATGCCTTGTTAATGCACCCAATTGACTTGAAGGGTTTTCCTAGTCAACGGCTACCCAGTCAAAGGTGGATATATTATGTACTGGAGCCCCCACATCTCGTTGGCGTGAGAGGTTTCAAGGTCAAAGATCACAACTCGGTTTTTAACTGGACAATGACTTATAGACGTGAGGCGGATTTTCCTATTTCGTTTTATCAATCGGAACTGTTGAAACAGCCACTGACGCCTTCACAATACAACAGTACATTCGCCAAGATCATGGGGAATAAAAAACGACTGGTATTCGCTGCTATTTCTAACTGTCGGAAAAAAACCAATAACAGACTAGAGGTGATTAAAGAACTACAGAAGTACGTTCAGGTAGATTTTTATGGAAGGTGTGGAACCAAGTCTTGTCCGAAATTTTCTAAAAAATGTGCAGAGGCTTTTTCAGAGTACAAATTTTTTTTGGCGTTTGAGAACAGCAACTGTCGAGATTACATAACGGAAAAAGCACAATGGGCTCTCCATACTTATAATGCTGTACCAATTGTAATGGGAGGTTCTCATCCGAATGACTACTTAAAGATAATGCCTCCTAATTCTTATATCAATTCACAGGGGTTTTCCTCTGTAAAAGAACTAGCTGATTTCATGACATTTTTGGATCAAAACGACGTGTTTTATGAGCGATTTCACTCGTGGCGGCAAAGTCATGGTGATAAAACCATAGACCAGTGGTGTAATCTCTGTAAAGCTCTTCACAACTCGTCATCTGTTCCATCTAAAGTTTATACCAGTTTTGACGGCTGGTACTCACAAGATACGTGTCATCAATAAAATGAAATAATATCTCACTATCTGGAGGAAAAAATAAACAGCTTTAGCAAGATAACTCAATGCACAGTATAACAGCTGTACATATTATTGGTGACAGTCTTTGTATAAACCAGAAATGTCCTTCTGTCGTTTACACAAATTTCCCCAGGCAAGTTGGATGTCACCACATGCAGCTATTATAGAGAGACTCGGTTTGATGGGGCATACAGCTCTTACAGAGGGATTCGGTTTTATGGGGCATGCAGCTCTTACAGAGAGAGTCGGTTTGATGGGGAATTCAACTGTTACAGAGAGATTCGATTTGATGGGGCATACAGTTGTTACAGAGAGAGTCAGTTTGATGGGGCATACAGCTCTCACAGAGAGACTCGGTTTGATGGGCATACAGCTCTTGCAGAGAGACACGATTTGATGCGGCATGCAGCTCTTACAGAGAGAGTCGGTTTGATGGGGCATACAGCTCTTACCGGGAGACTTGGTTTGATGGGGCATGCAACTCTCACAGAGAGACTCGGTTTGATGGGTCTTACAGAGAGAGTCTGTTTGATGGGGCATGCAGCTCTCACAGAGATACTTGGTTTGATGGGGCATGCAGCTCTTACAGAGAGTCTCGATATGATGGGGCATGCAGATCTTGCAGAGAGTCTTGATTTAATGTGACATGCGATGTAAAGAAAGAATTCTGTATATTCGAGGATAAATGAGATTGCATATGCCAGTAATTCTGGTATGCTGTCATCGGTTTGGGCTCTACTGGAAATGTATAGCACAGTGAGAGAGTAGAAAGTAGATTAACGGTGGTGTAATACGGTGGTAGATCACATTTCCTACCATTAAACATGTCTATGAACCCCTGTGCCGGTATATCATTGCCTTTTTCGAAATTAATGTACCTGAATACATGAATATACAGTTAACTGAAGGGGGCTCGGTAATACAAAGGTAACTGAGAGAGACTAGGCGCGATCCGGAGAATGCATTTGTGTGCACTGTGCAAATCACGCTACAAGAATAACATATATTGTATTAGAAATATTGAACCAATAAATAAGCTTTTGTCGTGCACACAAAAAGACTAGTAGAATTTTAGCGTCCAGCCCAGCTTTATTGATACACGGAAGCCCAAAGAATAGCTGTGTTATGTTATAAAATATTGAATTGTTATATTGAACTGTTGTAAATATGTATAATTAAAATAATAAATAATCTTTTCGTTAAATTATTAAGAAGAAGGGCTTATCCAATCACGTAACGTGTACAGAACAGCGTACCGTCCTTACTTTATCTGATTGGAAACCCTATGTTACTTAGATAAGTGCCTCACATATGTTTTAATCCATTCAATGTTTCTATTATTAAATCAATGTACTATTTGTTTCACTATACCTACATAACTCTATTCAATACCTAAAAATGGTAATAAATATACTTTGATTTTCTCTGATTGTTACTTAGTCTTTCAGAAGGTTACAAAAATGCACTACGACAAGTTTCATAAAAACTGGTGGAGAATCAAGTGCTGGTCCCGTACCTCAATCGCACGCCGAGAGAAGTCGCATTGAATGAGTTAACCTCGAACATACGCCTTACGCAGCCAAGGAACTACATTAGAAGGAACTCAAAACCCAATTGCCTATGCTATTATATTGGAAAACTTCAATGGACTTGCGGATGGAAAATTTTAGTGGGACAAATATATTCACTATGCCGCATTCGGGAAACGGAACGACATGGCCACTCTCAATTTATTTAACCCTCTAAGCACTCAGTATGACAAATTGGTCATACTGTTTATGAGGTCCCCTATGGGAGATAAATCCTTTGGGTTGTTGTTTTTACTTTTTCCTAGAGTTATCCTCCGTATTTCCTTATTTTTTTTCTCCATATTTCCTGTATTTTTTCACATTTCTGGATGCCTTTGTAATGTATTTCCAAAGTATTGGATTTTTGTACCAATGGAAACTAGTTCTGGGCACCAGAGGATTAAATTTCGAATTGAAGGAGTAGCACAAATTTGGCTCGCTGGACTACACGAAAGCGAAAAAGACACTTTGCCTCACCTAAAAACAGCATTTTTAAAACGATTCGTAAACGATGGGTCTAAGATAGAGAAACCCTGGCTTACAGAGCAGCACGAAAATGGAGTAACCACAATAACGTCCATCGAACGCTTGAGTCAAAAGACAGTGAACGGATACGACGAAACGTTTGTTCCATATCAATAAAAGGTTAACAGGAAAAACAAGAAAAAGAGATTTAAGTCATTTTTGGAAGTAAAGAGGAATATAATGCGAAACGTTCAGTACGTGGAAAACGTACTGAATAATTCAATAAGTGAACTGATCCAGGGGTGCTCATACTGTTTATTGTCTATACCTTGTCTTTGTTCGGTAGAAGGACTCAATTCCTACATACCAGCACGCATTTCCCCCTGTCAGGTTGATAACATATAGTTCTATATCACCCTGTCAATCTAGCTC
>JAVFBW010141353.1:0-12914 GCA_034783835.1 Mopalia ciliata | reverse complement strand
AACCTACAAAATTTTCTGAACAGGTATATGTTCTAACTAAGAAAGTGTTATTCCAAAATAACGAAAATACTATTAAATAATATTATCATCTCCGTGTAAAGATCTCTGACCTGTGTTGTAAGCGTGTTGTGTGTATCGTATAAGAGAGTCGTGGAGTGCGAGGTTGATTAGATATCACATGGTAAGTGGGTGTAAGAAAACCAGGTCACAAAAAGACCGCTTAAAGAACAGAAAGACTTGTGACACGTCACACCTATTGTTCGTCACATCACGAACTCTATAGTCTATTGGACGTACCCCTACTCGGTATCAACCAATGTTCAATTTGAAAGTGAAATGTATTGGCAGGTGCGCACGATTTTTTTTAAAAATTTGAATCCTTTCCATTCCGTGGTTACATGTAGGCCCGCAAATTGTTTTGTGTTGGGTTGTTTGTCAGAATTAATTTTTTTAAAAACATTAACCGCTCTATCATTAAAGTTTAAATAGAGGTGGTATTTGTTGCCTAGTTCAATTCAGATCGTGCGTGTTTACTAGTTCATACGAATGACGAGTGTTGGCCTAGAAATGCCTGTACGTATATCACAATACGGACTTACATACATGACCATGACTATCATTCATTTCGTCCAGGCATCGGTTCTGAAAGTCCATCGGAAATAAAATGTGTTGACCACATTCACACGATTTCGTATGGGTTTACCATATTCACCAAAACCCATTTGTTTTGACAAAGATCCGTATATACCCCCTCCACACACACGACTTAATGTACATGTGTTTATCAAATCCAGACGTATATTTTTTTCTAAATTCAGATTTAATTATAAAATCTATATAGAATCCATAATGCTGTATAAATCAAGACGTATAAATGTTGGTACACCGTTTGTGTTTACCGTATATCATACAAGACTTGTATGTGTTGACTAAATCCATCACGACTACTAGAGTGTTGAAAGAAACCCATCAAGTCTGTTAGAATGTGTAAGGCACAATATCTGATTAAAATCAGATCTGAAAAGCTTTCAATAAGATTAGTGTTGTCCAAACCCTTGGATCCATCAAAATTGTATGTGTCGAGTCCTCCTAAGTAAAGACTTATACATATATTTACTACTGACCATTTGTGTATAAAAACTCGATGTATTTTATGAGCATAAGTAAATACAGCATTGCTTCCCTTCAAACGAACTATACCCTTAGCAGAAAACACTTCCTCTTTGCATGGACGCGCGATTGAAGAAACGCCATTTAAGGTATTCCCAAATGGGTTTTAAATCCGATTTAAACTGACCAAATTACAAAGATAATACTACAAACTATCTGTAAAATAAATCCCGTATTTTTGACGCTTTGAATTTGTTTTATTACTTTCAAACTTGCGACTTGTGATACAAGTCATTGGAGCCAATAGGTATATATCTCCTCGTTCTCACTTCACTTATTTAAAATATGTCATTGGTTTATATAAATTGTCAACAGTTATAACATGCATGAATTATGTTTTGTTGAGACAAAATAATAATGTAATATTTCCCTGAATATATATTATCGTCTACAATAGTATGTGCGACGCATAACATATTCACCTAGTTTCTGCGACAAGATCAGATGGCTAACACGAATTCTACCCTTCACAGTTCGCTCCTGGAATCAAACCACGCACTGAGGAGTACGCGCCGACATGGTTTCAACAAAGAAGCAATCTTTTACATGACAATTACAACCCCGACTACTTTAGCTGCTATTGGCCAGTTTTAATGTGTAATATGATGCTATATCATGGACTCACATCAATTGACCGATTCGGAAAGGTAACGTTTTCGGATCATTTTTTTGGAAATTTCTTTCTAATTGATGCTACTTTTATTTCTTAATTTTCAAATTTTATTTTGCAAAAAAAATGTGTCCGTTTTAGCGCTGAACGCTGGAATCATTCGGTCTAAATAACGTATTTTGTACCTTCCGCATTTTCTTGTTGCCGCTAATAAGTAAGATACCAGCGGTATAAAGATTAACCCTAAACTTCCTAAGAACGAATACAATGCCTATAAGCAGTCTGTAAAATAAATCCTAGTAACCAGTTCCAGGCCTCAAAATCATATCCATAGGTTTCGGTAACAGTTATTTTCAATACTAAGCAGAATTTATTTTACGGCTGGATCGACGACCCTGTATTCGTTCATATTAAAAGTTAGTAATCTTTATACAGTTGATACCTTACATATTAATGGCAACATGGCAATGGAGAAGGTAGGACGCTCTTTAGATGTAGGCATACCTCCATTAACCTTTGTATGTGTTTAACAGTTATGTTCCTGGAAGATAAACGATAAAAAATACATAAAATTGCTGTGAAATTGCCACCATCCATAACCCTTGAAGAATATTAGTACAGAGATTTCCGAAATTACCCGTCATCTGTCAGGATTATGTTTACCTGTAATTGCCTGCTGTTTAAAAGACATGGATAAAACCTGGATTAAAGCAAGTCTCTGTGGTACGTCCTTTTGTCGCACTTAGCAAACAGTGGAGACAAATCCAGATTGGGATATGTTTGCCAGCGAGAGTGTTTCTTGTCAATAGCCAATCTGAAATGGTGGTCAGCTGACTACATATTTACCCGCGATGATTCTGAACAAAATAGAAGGCTTCCAGGTTAAGCTTATTCAAACACACAGTTAACTGGACATGCGTGTCACTTTCTTTTTCATGATAGCTGGATTAAGAAATGGGAGGCCAAAAGCTTTGTTTTTAACCGCTCGTCAAAAACTGTAACCTCTGTAAAGACGAAAGATCCATCTCCGGGATTAAGCAGATTTCAATTCAACTTGGCAAACAAAACCATAGACCTTTCGGCACAGAAGAGAATATATATCCGTGTTTGTCTTTCATTTGTATCTGGAAGAAAGCTTATGCTTTAGTGCAAAGTACTCGTGTCCGTTTCACAAAATAATCTAAGCTAAGGCCTAAAAAATAAATTTGTTTCCTCTAACGGCTGGAAAAAAATTATGCAAGGCAGGCAGGATTTTTATTTTATTTTGTCAATTTTTATTATTGGCGACGTTGTACAGAACAGTAGATATTAAATAAAACTGCCTGCCTGACCCCAAAACATTACAAAAACAAGTTTGCTATCAAAATCAATATAGAATTTTTTTGGAAAAAAAAAAGCCAATAAAAACTCTAGATTGGGAGCTATTTCGTAAGCGGTCGGGTAAGAGGAAACAAGACATTTTTTTAGGCCTAGCGTTAAACGTAACTGCCATAGCAACACTAATCTACTCCGGTTAAGATAGCTTTTTGAAACGAATCCCAGAATACCTTTTCACACTTAGAGCAATGCAATTTCCTTCTTTCACAAGGACGTTGTAGAGTGATTAAAAGGAGGATTTTTTTACAACTTGAAATAGGCACATAACTTTATCTATTCGGCAACCATTCGTTTTAACTTCCGAATCAATTTACTTTATGATCTCGTTTAAACATTGACGATTAGTGTAAATTTGCCTGTCATTTTCTTGACACAGAAATTTGACAAGAGAAAAAACCTTGATAAGTAAACAAGCCAAAAGAAGAACAACATAACGAAGGTGATTTTAGGCAAATAACGTTTATATAAACAAATATTGCATTTGAACTATTTGTTGAGAGTTACTTCCCCTCTTTTAACAAACACCTCTAAATAGCCATATGGGATCTGCTCATCTATATGGACTGGCACCAGATAAATTAATCTTGTGACACTGGACAGATTTATACATTATATAACTGGAAGCATCAAGAATCAATGGACAATCTACATGTATCATAATGTACAGGTATTCCATGGAGTCAAAAAGAACATACATGTAACTAGTATACAAAGAAATTAAAATGTTTTAATGGTAACCTTGGAAAAAGAAGATATTACAACAGAAATCATGCTTTTGATTTCTTCAAAACGAAACATCTAAAAAATTGTTCAACATCTTTAAAAATTACAGCTTACCTTCACATTCCTCTTGTAAATTTAAACTGACCTTTTTCAAGGATTGTATTTAATAGCCAAAAAAAAGAAACAAATAGGTAAAAAAAAGATATCAGTCACTATTTTGAAAGAAATGTGACAGGACTTAAAATGTACTATTTCTGTTTGACCTGAAATTTTTTGTTTTTTTGTTTTTGTATTTCACACTCATGGCCTCTCGGTCTGGGCAACACATGGATTTTTCAAAAACTACCACAATACCAATAAAAAAGTGTTCTCTGAAATGCATAAAGACACCAAAACTCCTGTCTGACTAAGCTTTCATTGATTTAAATAAGAGGAGTAAATACATGACATGGTGCTATATCAGACACAGGTACATTCAATCATCATGTATAAGTTAAAGTACCTCCAGTTGCACATCTTCTATCTTCTATTTTCTTTATTATTAAAATTTGACAAATTCTAAAATAAGTTTATGGCAAGTTAGAAAAATTTGGGTAAGTTTGTGTGAAAAGTTTTTATTTTTATAAAATCCCTAACAAAAATGCTGTCATATGAAAAATGTGAGTTAGGCAAGTGAACTGCTGGATTGACTGGTTGTAACATGTATGTAAAATTAATTAAAGGATACATAACTTTTGTTATTCAACATGTAGGTATTCAAATCTACATGTACACTTATTTTGAATATTTAACCTCATACTCACTACAGCATGTCAGTAAGAGACACTTCATTTGCAAGCACCTGTCAACCTTGAATAATATTCAGATAACCATGAAGCCAGTAAGCAAGACCCTTCCAGGGAAACGACATGTAGTATGTGACAGATTACATGGACTTCTGGAGGCCAATGTATTCTCAATAGGATATTTACCTTCTACAAATGCCGTTTGAAATGCTTGATGATTGACTTATGACTTCACTAGAGTAGACACTATATTTTTAGTCTTTTTCAAGATTTTCTTGCTGTTGCCAGATCTTACATGAATATTTACAATAAAAAACCATGTAATAAACGTGTGTGTCTTGCATAGTTACTTGCCTACATTGACATATTAAATAGACAGGTGCATAGTTTAAGAAATTTAACCTCCTTTGTATTAAGAGTAACAATTTCTTACATGTGTATCATGTGTTTGTAGTCATGTGTTCTCATTCACAATATATAACATCTAGATGTGACAAAATATCTCCCATTAAGTTTTTCTGACAAAGCACTATTTTGATTTTGAGGTGGTTAATTATTAGAAAACCCTTGCTGTTTCAGCACCAAATATGATCATAAAATGTGAGTATTGATTACAATTGAACTGGATCTGTATAATGTGGTATGAACTACATGAGGAAAGAAGGCACTGGACTTATTAATGAGATTCATTGAAACATGCTGGGGCATTCTGATCGAACAATACAATTGTCTGCTCCCTGAAAATTTGGTTAATTTAGTATGGTTACAGAAAGGTGTAGCACAGAGTGTGATAAATCCCTTGGAGTTTAAAGCCATATTTAAGGCTACTTCACTTAATGAACACTGGGTTAAGGAAACTAGCCTGACTGTCACTGGCCACATAAGCAATTGGCAGGACTACCACAAGATGCAATAAAAGACATCACAAGCAGATCAGCTTCTTATTGCACCAGGTAAACAGTAAGCTCCCTCCAAATGACCCAGAGAGCAGTGTACATGACTTAACCAATGGGAGATGGAGTTTTATCTCCATGTACCTAAAACATTTATGTTGTCTTCAACAGGCTTTTTAAGTAACATGAACATGATTTTCTCTTTCAATAAAGGATTTAAGATAATGAACTTCTTTATTTAATTTGTCACAGTGTCTTTCTGGCAGTGGTATGGAAACGATAGCTAAAATATCTCAATGTAAATAGTGCACCTATGATATGTGATCTCTTAAGATGGACAGGTAATTTATGTTAAATGCTGCTGATCAAATATAATGGACATTTGATATGGTACAGTGAATTGAAGTTTAAAAGATTTCTAACATAGATAATGGACTTTAAGATAGGTGGACAGGTGAATAATGATATAAAAAAAACTCTTTGAAGTCACCTGCTTTAAAACAGAGATAAATTCTGTACAATTTTTTTACTGAATAAGTTTTAATGAGGTAATTAATATATATTCTGTAGCATCCCTAAAACTGCCTATGTAAGAATATATACATAACGATATGGAATTATGGATACATGATGTTGTTTGTGACTTAAGTAGAAAACAATTCAAAAGCGAAACATGACAGGACATGTCCAAGCTGTTACCTTGGCTCAGCTACATGTATGTCATGTGACATCAGAGAGACTGCTTTCAGCTTGCCTCAGGCATTATACTAAATACCTTTCCAGATTGTGAAAAAGTCTTCTGTGTTTTAAATGCGGCCACACGACCCAGTCAGTTAACGACAGACTCAGATGGACTTCCTGTGTGGTGATAGCCTCAAGGTATACCTGTGACTCACCTACTCAATGCCTGTCTTAACCTGTTACTCATAGTAACGACTTCTACAGGTGGGCTCAAACAGACACTTTTAAAATAATAAGTACCTGGAAACCTTTCTCAATTACCCACAATGTTATATTCCACAGCACTATAAATTTTGACATTGTGGTTTTGCTGCTTTAATCAAACTCCAATAGGGTTTTAAAAAAAAACATTTTATGCCATTTAACATCAACTTGCTATCATGACCATATTGTATATACAAAGGCTCATGTTTGCGCTTACATATCATCTTATCGGCTATTTGGCACATTTTTAACTTAGTCTGTCCACATTCACTGTACAAGTTACACTGGTATTTCCATCATTTGGAAAGGAAGAACGAAATATTAACATGACCAGATAATTCATAATGATGTCTCTTCTAAATTCAGATAAATGAACTCTCGAAAGTTTTAGCAGACGGATTCTTCACCATTCATGGCTAACAATTTCATGTCTCTGTTTTCCAACTCCAGAGAAAGCTGTTCCACTTCAGCTTCCAGCATGCGGTTTTTGCGAAACATTTGCACATAGTTCAATTGGAGTTGTTTCTGATACCGTATCACTTTGTTTTTCTCTTCTAACCATTGTTCACGTTCTTTTTCAAACTCAGATTTATAGGTTTCAAATTCAACTTTTGCCTTTTCTAGTTCATGAAGGACGATTTCAGTATTGGATCCAGTGCTACTCGTATCCATTGCACTTGGGCTGGGACTTTTGTCAGTTTTCCTGGGAGCCACCGGTGGCGATGTGCACGTTGCCATCACACATAGTTTTTCGGGGGTCCGTTCCTTAATGGAACAAGTGTCAGAGAGTTTGGAATCTCTGCGTTCTCTGTGCGTGTCTTGTAATAGACTGTTATACTCCCCGCGTAACCGTCTCAATTCCTCGTCTTTACCGCTGATCTCACGATCTTTGTTCAAAAGCTCTGATTGAGCTTGTTCCAGCTCTATTTCACACTCTCTCAACTGAGATTTCAAATTTAACACTTCACTACACCTTTGATTCAGATCATCTATAGTGTCTTTGAGTTGTTGTTTCACATGGACAATCTCCCCGGATTTCTGATGGGTTTGCCACTTAGACTCTTCCATTTGTGACTTTAACTGCTGAAGTTCTTCCTCAATCTGATGGCAACGTTCCTCAGCCACATTTTTCTCAGCCTGTGTTTTATCTGAATCATCGGTCAAGCTTTTCTTGTCTTGTTGCAGTTTGTAGATTTGTAACATCAATAACTGCTCGGCTTTAAATGCACGACGCTGCTGAAATTTTAGATGCCGATCACATTCCTCTTTTAACTCGCGCAATTCCATTTGCCAGGCGAGTTTCTTTTCCTCATAAACCTGGAAAATAGCACGTTCATTTTTGTCCATGACATTTCTGAGCGCATTAATCTCAGCATCTCGCTCTCTCAGTATGGCCTCTAGCTCACCCACCCCGCTATCACTGGGCGATGGCGTTTGAACGTAGCCCTCCATGTGACTATGGCTGGCCGAGAGGCGACTCAAATTTGACAAAGACACGAATGACTCCGGTCTATCAGCCTGTTTGGATGAATTTCCGTTTCCATCGCTCGAGAAACTCAGTGACCTGTCACTATCAATATGAATTGAACTATGGGATAAATTAGACGGGTTGAGTCCATGGTAATCCTGAGAGCCATAACCATCATCAACAGTGTGGCTTGAGGCGGTCGTTATCTTCTCTCTTCTCTCCAGGTGCGTGTTGGGTGTGCTCATGTATCGGGACGGTACCACAGGCTTGAAGGCGATTGGTCGCACAATACCTTTACCAGGTGCCTGGAAATAGAACAAGAGTTGATTAAGTATTCTGACCACAAAGCACTGGGTAAATGTCATCTATTATTAATGGTGTAAAAATAAAAGCAGGTATGTGGTAAAAACTGTTAGCTAAGACAGTCTGAACCTTTCCTTTTTTCTCATTTTCCTCCTAAGATACTTAACTGTCCTAAATAAACTGTGGATAAAACACCTGTGAAATAAGCCTGTCACTAGCCCAACACAATATGGCACATTCTTCCCAGGTTAATTAGCTAGCGTCTTCTCAAGCGCTGCAGCCAGTGGGCTGTAGGAGGAAGACATGCTAGGGAGATTACCCCCAGATAACTCGTCTACACTAGAGCCTCATCAGCTTTACCTCGTCAACATTCTAACCAACTTATTGGTGCAGATGACAGTTCATAGCAGGACAGTACTGTTTTGATTATCTGCAGAACCTTAAAATTGGCTTTTTATATTCTTATTAGAATTTGTCATGTCTTTAAACATAAATGTACTTTTATGAAAAACAATGCAAAACGGTTATATAACACTTGCTTCATGTCAAGTATTTTAAATTAAATTGTCAAATCTGGTGCAAAATGCCATTTTAGAAAGATTATAAATCAGTCCTCCTATAATGAAACTGACTAACAACAGGAAGACACAGCTCAGTGTGTTTATCCCAACAACACCACCCTATAATAGTATCACAGTAGTAACTGTAGTATAATAAATTCCATTGTAACTGTACACACTACCATAATACCCCTATACTCAGTTATAACATTGGTAAATTGGGACTGAGCTATAAGTTGGATGGAAAAATTGAGAACAGAACAGCAGCCCTTTTTAAACTAGCACAGATTTATAAAATATCAAATATAAAGGTTCAATTTTCATCCTATGTAGAGGTTGTTTTCGAGCCCATTTTTTTTTCTTAAAAAAGAAATATAAACAAAAAAGAGCCCAAGATTTCATTCAACAACCATTTTGTGACACAGGTAATACACATTGTAGCCGAGACATCTTTACCTGACAAATGTTTCTGTTAATTGAAGCTGACATTATAGGTTATTTCAGGTAAAATAGGTAGTGTCAGGTAGAGTAAGATGTGTCACCTGTGACTGATCTAACAGAGTGAACCGGATAATAAGATACATGCACACCTGTCAACTTAACTACATCTTCCCTTAATACTTTTCCGTTTCATATAATCCATCAAAATCACCACACATGGGGGGTTTTGTTTTTACCTTTAGATAATATATGGATAATTTGATGAACAACAACAAAATTTATCAAACTGTCAAAATCCAACTATTTTCTTTATAAAGGACTTATTTATTATTCTCAAATGTGGAAGAACAATTGTAGTCCAGGATACTGTAGCAATACTCATTAATAACCTTGTGCGTATATACTATGTACCTGGGCACAGATTTATCAGAGACACCTGTAAACCTTTCAAGTCTAATAGAAGATAAATAACTAATTAACTATTATTCCTATCGTCCTGTTTCAACCTCTACTTGCATTGTCTTAGCTAGAGACCCGTCCACCTGTCATTAGAGACTGGTAGACTTCTAAAATTGGTTAAAATGACAGATAAAAATTCTGAATTTTAAAATGGGACAAAAAGGAAAATTGAACATTGGGACAAGGAAAATTTCTCCAAGTAGGGATCGATTTGTGACAGGCAAATTACCATTCTTTGCTAATAGGCTGTATTCTTGTTTGTATTGATTAGTTTACACCATATAGAAAGCTATCTTTTTTTAATGTCATCACAGGATAGGACCAAGCCTAGGATTTAATATGGCACATGTAACGGTGACAATTCTTTTCATTCATTTATAACCAGTTATATGAGGCATATATCAATTTTAACTCTGGAGAACCTTACATGTATTTTCAATTTTTCCTTGTCTCTTTGAACTTAGAAATCGAAGAATATTACACTTCTGTGATAAATAGTGGACGTCTTATCGAAAGGGGACCACAGAATATTGACAAACACTCAGAGATATCTAACAGATTAAGTATAGACCATATATTATATGGTTATTAAAGACACAGATGAAATATGGCCATCTTTAGATCATACAGAGCGACCCTACAACACAGAGTTGAATCCAGGGCTCTGTACTACAGGAATAATACAGCAATATTGATCTCTGGATATCATACAAAACCTTGATTCAACCTAGATACTGGCTTTTTGATGCAGTCTGGCTAACACACCTGCTTCACATACATACAGGTATATAGATACATATTAAAAAAGAATTATGGAATGGTAAATAAATCATGAAAACAATATTGTAGCTGAAATTTATATCAGCCATTCTATAAGCCATAACCTGATCAGTCAGAGATGAAATGAATGTGGCCAGTAACACTTGGTTATATCACAGTCATAATGTGGTCCACTCACTGCAATTCAACATAATACATTTCTTTCAAATAATCTCCATTTCACATATTAATAATTAACAAAGGTAAGAATATTTTTGTAAGAGTAGTTGATTTACCTGCAGCCCTAGAGAAAACATCATGCCTTTGTCAGCCTTTAGTTATAACAGCCTCACCTGGATCCCCAGGTGTGTTACAATAAGACATACAAATGCTAGTCCAGATTTAAGAGGAAAGGTATAAATGTCTGACACAGATCAATAATCCACACCCACAGCTATTGAAGGAACGATATCAATCCATACCATCAAGGAGTATTATAGGCATATTATTATCATCTCAAGCCAGGTTAACTTTAGTACCTGCTCTAGTATTTCAGGGCTATGACTACAATAAATTCTCTCTACTTAGAAACATCAGGAAATGCCAATGTTCAACCTAACAAATAAATGTCAGGCTTTGTTAGGAAGAATATCAGTGGCTGGCATCAACACATTAATCCCGCACTTCCAGCTATTACCTGTATGCTATCAGGCCATCACTATCTCTGACTATCTGACACAGTATATACTCAGTATATGATTATTCAGAAAATGACAGTATTATTCCTGTCTATGTTAGTCATTTAGCGGTACCTATATAAAACCACCTTCATCTCCACCGAGCCTGCAGGGCCTCACCTACACAATAACTCATCCTTAACCAATAATGGCTGGACTAATTTAATCAAATTCACCGGCCTGTGCCACTCAGACGGTCAGCCAAATTCCCACTTAACAGGCGTGGCTGACGACAGCAAAGAGACTCCCGAGAGCTTAGTATTAATGATATTCAGATTTTGATCCCCTGTTCAATTAACGAAATTAAAACAAAATTGGAATGACACTAGTAGACCAGAAGCTTCCCTGATATTCCTCAAATGTCCATGTTAAAGTATTAGAAACCTATAACCTATACCTATATTCCAAAATAACGAAAATACTGCTATATCCAGTCTGTTTATGCCATCATACTGAACTGTTCAGTGAGGTATGCCTAATATCTGACATGTATCCAAAATGTTTCAGCCGGTATATAAGTCACCCTGTATATACTACATGAAGGTTATATGGTATTTTTATATCAGCAGCCTCCCTGGTATGCCTTGTAACGGACATATTAATGTAGCAATGGACCAATCCAGAGCCAGCTCAATTAGCTGGATAAAATTCCACGCTCATAAAAACTCTTGTTATATTTAATGACAATGAAAGCTGTAACAATATATAATTGTTCAGTCTGAATAAAGAGAGGCTGTGTGACTTGCTCTATAGCATTCTTATCAATGTATAGACTGTTGGTGAATGAATTGACAATTCATATCCATACAATACTTAACAACATAATAGGCAAAATATAATTAACGCTTAGCTTCTGGATTTATACATTTGTATTATAAATATGTATGAGCTAGGGTTTTCACTAGATAAGAATTTACTACTCTTTCTGCAGTGAGCCTGTGTAGCTCAGTCAGTAGGTCCTGGGTCCGATTACCTAGTGGACAGGAGGCAAGCAAATTTTTGCTCTCTTCATTCATTAAGAATGTATGTACGAGCTACATATATATATATATTTGATAATTTCAGTTTACTCTGTCTGAAGTAGTAGGGGTAAAGACAGGGGTGGAAATGTTAAAAATATTTTGTCAGACGTTTTCCCCATTTTGTTATGCAGGACATTTAAAACAATGTTAAATTCTGGAGATCTTAACAAGACAATCTCAATTTTTACTCGAAATGTCCTGCAAATGTATAGTTATTTCCACCCCTGTAAGCAATAGTGTCTTGTCTATCTGCATTCCTAAGGCTAACTGTATAGCTGAGTCTCAAACAATAAAAATGTATGAGATTCTCTACAGGCCTGGGCAGCACACTGACTCACATTAGTCCAGTGAAGATGAAACAAACTGTGGCTATAATTTATTCTACACACACTTACAATAATTACTACGATGTGTAATTGTACAACATGGTTACAACTACATATTTATCATATAGTGGACATTTAATCCCACAGGCCACAGCCTAGTCTATTTGTAGTTTAAGTTAGGATGAGTAAGATCAAGAATGGACAGACAAAAATGTTGAATATAAACACTTGAAACACTTGAATAGAGAAACATATGAATAATGAATAATTTTTGCGTCTTTTAGAAAGTGAAGATTAACAGTACATTATTTTTGGGATAACACTTTCTGAGTTAGA
>JAVFBW010141342.1:462-12914 GCA_034783835.1 Mopalia ciliata | reverse complement strand
GGTTTTTTTTTCAAATCCCCCCCCCCCCCCCCCCCCCCTTATCTTTTCCACACACACCAAACACACAAATTAAATAGATGAAAAGAAAATAACAGCGGAACAGCAACTCAATAAAAATGATAAAACGACACACCACATTGCGCCAACAAACCCGTGATACGTCCAGCACGTGTTTTATTACTGAATACAATCCACACTTGCTGTAAAACTAATTCATAATTGCAACCGTTTGAAACAACGAAAGGTCTATTTATCTTAAGTTGCAGCTGGATTTGAGTGAATAGTTCATCAAATAACATTCAATGTCTATCGAACTGAAGGTCGCTTTTGTGAAATAGAGGAGAACTGTCGTTGCAATATTAACACCTCGATAATGTGGTATAAAGAAGGTGTTCTCGCTTGACTTTTGATCGGAAACATGGTGAGAAACAGTGGGGAAGATCCCAGTGTCTCTGACTGGTCGTTAATGTGATTAACTACATGTGTGAACATTACTGAAGATCACTCAAAAAATAGGTACAAAGATGTTACCTGTGAAGCTTTGATGTCGCCGCATATAGGTAATGCGAGGTGCTAATAAGCTAAGCGGTATATTTTAGTGACCAGCCCCACCCTCTGGACTTCAAAGCGATTTCAGGTGCAGTAGCCACGCCCTTTTTTTTTTGATATGCTTCGCTAACATTGCATTAAAGCTTTGGTATGTTTAGTGAATACAAGTAAACACTTACATATTATAACACAATACTTAACGAGCTTATCAAGAAGCCATTTAGTTTATTTAATACACTGTGACTTTAACTGAAAAACTCGACAAAACGGACAATAATCCGTAAAGAGACAAGATCACAAGTTTTTTGTTTACGTTGCGGTTTATAAAAAGTTCAGAATCAAACAGGTTTAGGGTGGTTTAATAAAATTATATATTGAAGCTAATGGCGATACCTTGTGGGTTTTCTGAACTGTTTTTTTTTTATAATTTCTTTATGTTTGTGGTATTTTATATGTGACATATTATATAATGTTTAAAAGTACCAAATATGTTTATCCTTATATGTTGTTATCACCAGACAATACGCGGTCGAGTTGAGGGTCTTTAGTCAAGGGAAATCATGTCAACAGGCTTATTTTTCTACTTTCCGATTTTTAAAAAAATCTGGTAAAATTTAGGCTGACATGAATTTTACACTGAAAATCTAGAATAGTCCAGTGCCTATGATTCGTAAACCCTTAACCAGTTACTGACAGACCTGCAGTCAGTCACCAAACGTGCATTCAGTCACTAGTCCAATTCAGTCACCAATCGTGCATTCAATCATCACTGCATTCAGACATCAATCGTGCACTCAGTCATCAATAGTGTATTCAGCCATCAACCCTGCATTCAAAACATTTCAACATTTAACAGTTTTCAAATAGGGTATTTGCATTTCACATTTAATGGCGGTACACACTGTACAAAATAGTAACCTTCCCACTGAATTGTACGGGGGATTTTCATCAGGGTGAGATAGCGAGAAAGCGAATGGCCGCTATCGGCCACCATAGAAGGGGGAACAGAAATGTACGGACATGCAAAGAAGACGTTTCTTGGACTAGGCCACTTCAAACTGTATATACTGGTACACTGCACTGGTTTCACTTTGGAACAAGATAAAAACTTAAATAAAGACATGAATCCTTTGTGATTCCAATATTGTTAACCCCTTCCTTTTTGTCCTTATACGGGAATGTCTAAAACGTGGGCATTAAAAATGTAAGCGTCTCTGACAAAGCTGTATTATATAGCCTACAATAGGAACAACATTACGGAATTACCGATTAAGACAAAAGTCCTCCTTGTTTATCAGACAACTCGTAATTTGTATTCCAATTATTTATAGATTTATTAATTTATATATTTTTTCGAGTACGCTTTTGGATTTTGCTCAAAATTAACATATTTGTATGACAGTCTTTGTGGCTAAATATAATTATGTCGCGTAGTTTCTATACCATGGTCTTCTCTCGAGTTGTGATCAGAAGTTGTATCTGGTAGGTCTGCAAGAATATGCATGGATTCGGCGGTTTTAATAAGTACACATCACAGTCTAGAGTTATATAAATATTTTGTGCAGAAATATAAAAAGTTCCATATTTATTTTTTGTCTCAATCTGTAGACGGCAAATATTGTAAAATATAACTTTTTAATCGCTGCTTGTTATTTCACAATGCTGATGTTTCAAATACTCGCATGGTTTTCTAAAGGTTTTATATCACTGGTGTTAATTAACACTTATAGCACTTCGATGTGTCGTGTATTATTAATGGAAACCAACTTAATAAATAAATGTTACAGTGCCGTGGGCGGTAGTCGAACTATCTGGTGGTTTTTCATTTGTAAGTTGGTCACGACAACCCGTATCATCTTGCGTGTGAAGAAATCGGGGTTCTGCGATCTAGGCGTGGAGATATCGTCATTAGCTATGCTTTATGGCAGATCATTTCAACTCCAAGGCCCTAAATATTTATAAATCTAGCATTGCCTCGCCGCGAAAGTACGGCCTTGGCGAAGCGCATTTTTGTAACCGCTAAAAAGACTGCGTCAATATTTAATGCTTTGACGTTATGTTCCGTGTCCGTAGCGTATCGAAGGATCATTCTGTCGATCCCCGCAACAATAAGCGACTCTTTATCACATGATTAAATACAAATACACGTCTTTATGTTTGTAAATAATTCATAGATTTCCATTTTTACCAGCCATAGTATTTTACAAGAAACAAATAGAAAAAATTGACTACGTACATACTGCGATTATTCGAAAAGGCCAATTCATTATACGGCGATCTTTAGTTAAGTGGGATTTTGTTTGCGTGCTCAATAAAATTCCGTATGCAAGAGATGTAGCACGGTATACGCAATCAATTCAAAGGACTTGATTCTAGATTCTTTGACATTGAAGTTAGCTTTATTCCTGTTCACAATGAGACTCCCATTATGTATTTTATGCGTTAGTTTATCTTCAGTCTAAAATTACTTTATAGAACTTATTCCTCCTTCTTCAGCGTCTATTAAGAAATTGATTGAATACCTAATGAATGATTAACAATTTATGCAATATAGATTTACTTGTGTATAAGGCATTGATTGGTGTAACCTGTTGTACTAATTAATAATGCTTTAATGTTGCCGAGTCCGTGTTCTTTCTAAAGTCTTTTGTACGTTTCATAATGATTTTAACTGCATTTTTTTTATCTGCGATAAAGTTCTGTTGATAAACTTTTATCAAATAATCCTTTTGTTAAATCAAGCAACAAACCCGGTGATACTCAAACTAAATATAGACTCGTAAATTTGTCGCACCGATGTTATAAATCAATCGTCCAAATCTCGCGTGATTCTCGTTGTGATATTATCACTACACTCACGGCAGCCGTCATTTATATATGAATATGACCTAAAATCATCCATTTTGTTCACTGGAAACACATTAACCGGCTTAGGTAGACTAGCATTAGACTTAAATAAATAAAGCCAATTTCATGTGGATTTTGGATACTATAATTTAGTTTATGTTTGTTTGATTACGGTTTAAAGTGGTACTCAAACGTATTTCACTTATATGACGACGGATTGTCTGTCCACTTCACACTGCTCCTTGTCTACTTTCGATGCAAAACCGATATGAAATCGCGTTCTTTGAAGGTCTTTATAGAATACGCGGTGGTTCTTTATGGAAACATTAGGCCAACTTCGCTTATTGGTATAGGAAAACTGGGAGATATACCAGCAGCATGTACTGCAAGCGGATTATGTACAGAACCGTAAAGGTTACACAGAGCTATTAACTGAGGAATCATGATCGGTTCTATTAGTAATTTTATAAGTGTACTCGGAGATAGAGTATTATTTGATAATCTTATTCAGACTGAGTTATTTTAGGCAAAAACAAAAAAAGGAAAAAAAAACAAACAAAAAACAAAAATAACGGTAACAACAAACAAACATAAAACAACGAACAGAAGTTTGTTACAAAGAAGATTATGTGAACGGTTTGGAAATCTGAATCTCATTGAGGCAAATGACGTTAATATCCTTAGATAATGGAACCTTTTGATTTTCCTTTAAATATAAACATTTTCAGCATAGCAAACCGCTTTACATTTATCACTGTTTCATAGATACTAGTTTATTGCTGGAGTCCACATCCACGCATGCGTAATATGCTTGAGCTCGATGTGTAACAACATTCAATTAGGAAGACATGACGACTGATATGGATTTTTCAACTTCTGGAAAAATCCATATCAGTCGTCATGTCTTCCTAATTTACCAGCTTATAAATGCCACTCAAACAAGAGCATTCAATTAATCAATCAAAATAAAATCAAATGAGACTTCATTTTGGAACTGCACGCGGTCCCGAGAGATCGACGTGCGCGTGAACGAACCACCATTCACGTAACGGCTAACAATGTCTCTATACGACACACAATACAGATCAATGAAACATTTCTCTGTTTTTCTTCTTAATTCACATAAGTCAAAATGAATTTGTTAACATGGTACGGACAGCGGGTATACGAGGCAATGAAAAGTTCAGCAAAAGAGATATACGCAGTCTGTTTTAAAGCTGATCACAGATATTTTTCTGATTATTTCACATTTCATATGGCGAAATAGCCAAGACAATAAATGTACGAGGCCATGTTACATTCAGCTTAGTAATTGACACAGCGTCTGTTTTTCCAACACATAACAACATTTTTTTCTCCTGATTTCACATTTCATCCAAATTAATATAGTAAAATAGCTGGGACAATGGATTTACGAGGCAGTGTTACGTTCAGCAAAAGCTATATGATCCGCGTGAGTTTTGAGCGCTTATCGACAGTAAAATTATCGAACTAAACATCAACTGGCAAATGGAAGCGTTTTAATATGATAGTTCATTTAGTGAGAGCCGGTAGAAACCCATGGGATTTGATGATACAGACATTCCCAATTAAACTGATCACTTAATGGTGGCAGTGTGTCTATTTCACGGGGAATATCACAATCCACTGCCACATGATTGTCGATAAATCTCGTCCATTTCACAAATTTCTAGATTTAGTCACTAATAGTTAGCCATTTGTCCAGAATCGCTTTTGTTATAAACGGTAGCATGCCGGTGTAAATTGTATCAGTTTTTATATAACACTTGTGATCATTAACTGATTAGTCAAATAATGTATGGGATAATGTATGGAGACCAGATAAATAAAAATTGGCTGTGAATATTTATGATATTGGCGTAATTGAAACAACTTGCAATGAGTAGTCTAGGATGAAGGGAGAGAAAGACAGGATGTCGGATTATCAGTGATCCTTCCTTCCTAAATCACTTACATAATCTGCCGAGGGAAGGAAGGCAATACACTAGAAGGAAGGGGGGTTGAGAGGTACGAACATTGGTATGCTAGAGTGGATTTTTTCTTAAGTGGTTATTTATACTGTATATTGTTGACCCTTATGTGGTTATGAAATTTATGAGTGTCCAGACTACTTATGTGGACCCGCACTAAAGGTCTGCAAAAAATCCACTTAAGCACAACTTGTACATACAATATTCCATTTAAGATAGCCAATGTGAGAACGGACGGACGGACGGACGGAGGGAGGGAGGGAGGGAGGGGGTGTCCCACATTTCTCAACCAGAGTAATAGCGTTAGAAATTAACTAACCCAGTTTGAAAACAGATATATTTTATGTATATTATCCTTTCTTTTCCATTGTGTTAAGGCGGTAAATGGACTTTCAAGTCAGAGCTTAAATACCTGTGTATTAATAATCATCGGAATAATCTGTCTGTATCTCTGCCATAAAATACTTGTTATCTGTTTAGCGATCAAGCAAAGTGAGTGGCGAATATGAATAATTAAATTCCGCATTTGCTGGTTGATGGGTGAATTTACCAGTGTGCCTTGCCTTTGACATAGACAACACATAAAACTAAGTCCTAATAAAACTAGCTGAACAATGGCCCGCACATTTCCTAAGTTCAGCTCCGTTTATTTGACTTCACTAATAAAATGGCTGGGGTTGTGTGTGCTTACATTTATCTCACTCCGATTTCCTCGATGGCAATTTGCACAACTTTTTTTTATTATGGATTTTCTGCTGACAGACAGCTGTTGAGCGGGCATTTCAGCCAGTTCTCGAATCATTTCATCTAACAAGGGATGGTCCCCTGACAGTTCAACTAAAACCCTCCTCGGATAGTGAATTGTCTCCAGTATTGAAATGGTACACACCGTCCCGGATCGCTCCCTCGCTCTTCCCTTTTCGTGGGGGCTTCGATTGTGATCCGCTTTATTGCTGTCCATGATCACAGTCCTTTGTGCTGAGCTTTATTTGATGGAAATGTAACGGGATATCGGAGTAAAATAAACGCTACAATTTCAGCTTGTATTAGCTAGAGTTAAAGATAAAACGAACCATTAAACATATGTTTATCGAGCCGAGCTTTTCCGGCGAATAACGAGCCATAGTCCCGGCACTTTACTGTTACCCATCTCCCCGGAATTGCCGGTTAGTGGCCGCCAGTAATTAGGATTGAAACAGCTATACCGTTCATTAGGCAAACTGCCTGATAAACATCGCATTCAAGCTACACCGAACATTAATAAAAAGCTAAACAAAAAGAATAAAACAATAAGAATAAAAGAATAAAAGAATAAAGCAATAATAAACTTTCAGTTTTCAAATGTTAGAGCACCCACGCACGCGTTATGTGAAGCAATCGAAGATTGACAACGTAACAACACAAGCGTCTAAGTTTTAGGGTACATACAGTAACAGATTATGGACACTGTTTCCAAAATATCATTAGACATAATGATGCCATAACACGAGCTTAGATGTTGAGTTTTACATTAGTAAATTCTATCAAACTGTATTTCGGGGAGAGAAAAAATCCGATTAGGTTCACCTATTTTGAATTATATATAGTGGACCTTGTATATAGTGGACATTCTTGTATGATTTCATGACATTAATTATTATTCCATTCATCTTTACCAAAATCTGATAATTGTTGTCAGTATATGTTTAACGACACATGCAGTGTTCACTAGATACAAGACCTGCTAATCCAACCTTCTATAGCGTACTACCTATACGGCACTTCATGTCTAACGTTTAGCTGCGATATTGAAGTATACTCTTAGAAAAATATGTCTGTAATGGAACCCTTTAAGCTTATTCAGTCATGGATCTGATGGAACCCTTTATGGTTCTGTATGGAACCCTAAAAGAAACTGTTATTTTTTGCGCCTCCTAAATCTTATACCAAAGAACCGTTTATGTCGAAATGGTTCCATGTAAAACTATTCTCGTATCTAAGGAACCCTCAAAGAACCAATATTTCTAAGAATGTACTACCAATAGGATAAATAACATTTTTTTGAATATCTGTCATGAAAGATAAAATGTGAATTCTAAGTTTGAAGTTAATACGAAATTCACGTAACTCAGGAAACTCTTCTGATTCTAAAGGAGGTGAGCCCTGGTTCCAACGAGGTTCCATTTAGTAAATATTTTTGATCTATATTTATGTTAAAAATTTGCTATCTCAAAAGGACAAAAACCACTCATTGTACAAACAAAGCCAAAAGGCTATTGGATTACGGTATATTTGTATAGAAGGCGATTGAATGATTAATTGATCGATTGATCGATTGATGGATTGATTTATGGATGGATGGATGGATGGATGGATGGATGGATGGAATCGAAAAAGCTCGGCTCGAATGGTCAAAATCGTCGGATCATCTCTCTAGTTAAAATGCCATTATCTATCAACTGTAACGCGGGAAGCTGGGAGGCTGTCTAATGTTACCCTGGTGCTCGCACAGCGAAGTGGCATCACGACACCGATCTGTTTGCGATGTCTGTATTGTATCTTGGGTTGTCCCGTATCGACATTGCCTTTTGCCAGTGATATCAAGGGTGGCTTCTTTCATACGCCATTATTTGAGTTATTAAGGGCCAATTTCACGAAGCAGTATTTCAGATTAATAAAAATGTAAAAATATAAATATATCAGTTACTTTTGAATTCAGACACTGGGTAATTTAGGATTTATATCTCTATAACACTAAGCAAATTGTTAAAAGGAAACAAGTACATTGTAAGCTAACTACAATTTTGAAATGGGAAGTCCTATACATTTTCATTTTAGTGAGAATTTGCTTCGTAAAATCGGGCCAAAATTCCTTGACTACCAAGTTAAACTCCCGTCGAACAAACAAACTCGGCTGTAAATGTATCGTTGGACTGGAAAATGATAATGGAATACACAAAAAAATGTAAACCTTTTACCTTGCTGTTTCGAAAATTGTCTAGTCGTTAAAATGTGTTTTCTTCTATTTTTTGTTTTCTTTTTTTATCCGTTCCAATGTAAATGCGATAAGAATCGCGTTTGCGTTCCTTTTATGCCAATATGGCCGCTCCAGGATCAATCGTTAATGAAGCTGATCGGGTTGTAATGTGACCAAATTATAATTCTTCATGCTGTTTAGGAAATAATGGAAAACAGTGAGGGAAATTTAAAGGAAATGATTTGGCAGCAATTCTGTCACTAATTGGACACCATAGTCTGCGAAAAACGGATATGTCTCTGCCGTACTAAAATTGATCTTTTATTGGACGTCTGAGCGGAGTTTTTCAGACCCATAGTAATACAGAGTGGCCTCCCGTGGCTCACCACTAGGGGGCTATCATAACAAGAGGTTCGTTTCCCATCACTCGTCTGGTTGACACAAAACACAAAGACAATTTATTTCCGGATTTTTGATGTGCGATTAACCAAATTTTTTTCCTGTGGAGGATTTTTTGTGATCTTATAGAATCGCTGTACTGCATGTCCTTTTTCTAATATGTAAAAAAACCCATACTTTACAAAGTCACCAATGGCCAGCGGATAACTTTTCGCCACTTAGACCACTCAGCCATTCGGTATAGCTTAGTGGTCCAGGTGCGCAGCATTTACTGCTGGCGATTCGGAGCCTAAATCTGAAGCTGTGGGATTGTTCCCGGAGGGGTATCAACCTCAACAAATTCCAAACGAGAATATGTTCAAATAAAATAATAAAAAGAATGATAACATAATGTAATATGCCCCTATTTAATACTGTTTTTGTAGGTATAAAAACATTTTTTTTAATTTTACGAGAATATGTTCAAACAAAATAATGAAAAGACTGATAACATAATGTAATATGAGCCTATTTAATACTTATTTTTGAATGTATAGTAAGACCTTTTTTTAATTCTACGTGAAATTGTTTTTAATGTTTATTTGTCTGCAGATTTATGTCGAGTATATGCTGTTAGATTTTAAATATTTTCACGTGTACAGTTCTAGCTGTCGGCAACATCACCATTGCACGTGGCCGCGCGAATGGCCATTGAAGTAAAGCGATCGATAGATAAATAAATGAATGGAATTGGCATTTTTCGCCTACCATCCATTTTTTATTACGAATATGATGTATTGCACCTTGTAGCAATTTGTGATTTATTGGCCGACTTTACAGAGGATGGTTATGGGTTGCAGCTATGAGATAATCTATACAATTGTTATACTGTAAACTGTCATAAATTGCTTTACAAAACAAACACTTTTATGGTAAAAGTTTTATTATGACCCACAAAACACACTTATATTTTGACCCACCTCACACACTTTTATTTTGACCGACATAATACTAATTTTTCACTCACATAACACAGTTTTATTACGACCCACTTCACACACTTTTAATTTGACCCACATAGCACACTTTTTCCAACCACATAGCACACTTTTATTATGACCCACAAAACACACTTTTTTCACCCACATAACACACTTTTTCACCCACATTAAACGCTTTTATTATGACCCACCTCACACACTTATATTTTGTAGCTTAGACCAGGTTCCGGTCACGTGACTGTCACCAATACGAACGTGATGGCACGAGTTTATACCGAAGTTTATCCCAATGCCTGGGATTGATTGTTGTTTTACTTCGTGCTTAAGGATGCTTCACTTATGTGACGCCGGTGTATATTCCAACAATAATAATCATTGGCGCACCATGCAAGATGTGAAGTGTTTTCATAATGTTGGAAGGTTGATCTTCCTCCAATGCTAAGTGAAGACAGCATTGCTTGTCTTTAAACAAACTGCCCTTAGCCAGAGGGTCCAATGCCTGGAAAAAGAACCCAATAATTATATTAACTCATATCTTTGGTATGACGAAAATTCAATGTCGATAATGTGTGCAAATCTGGACCTCGTTGGCCCTATAATTCACCCCGCAAGTATTCTGGATTTCACAATACTTTACAGGGGGTTGAACAGTTTATATAACAATATTTCCTTTTTTCGAAAGCCAACAGAATTTGGAATATTTATAATTCATTGCAGTTCTGCAAAACGGCGCTGATTTAGGATAGCCTAGGGCTTCAACGATAGGGACGTAGGGGCAACCTTAACTTCCCTGGCATCGCACATTTCCTTTGTTTTAGCGAAAAACGGCAGATAAATCAGCGATGAAAAGTCAATGGCCGACTGTGACTAATGGGAGCAATTAACTGTTTCACCGAGACACGCGGAGCGGTAAATTGCTGATACGATATATGCGCACTTTGTAATACTCAGAGAACTATTTGCCAGTGTGTCGTAATGCTCTCCTGCAAATAACAGTAACGAGGTAATTTGTTCGCTGTAACGCGCAGTATAGATCTCCGTTGAGTTTTATTAACCTTGGCTCTCTTGCACGGCCAGTTGACAGCTGCATGTCCTTCATACGTGCCAATTAATTGACCAAAACAATAACCAGTGTTATTGTTATCGGGGCCACTAAGGACCGGCCACAGGGGGCAAATAACGGCTAGCTTTTATATCCGATTTATGTTCATTATTAATTATAGTTAAGATAAACTTTACACTTTCCAAGTGCAGTTTAGTTTGAAAGCGAATTGAAACAAGCAAAGAATTTGCTTCCTTACTTTCTGTTTTCAATTTTAAAAAACGATGAATGATTTAACACGGCATCCTACTAAATTATTTGTGAAAAGTTATAAAAACATACAAATTGTAAATAGGTGCACTTAACATTGAAGGAATAGTTGGGTACATTTAAGACCGTTGTACCGTTTCCAATCGGGTGTCAAGACATACCATCGAATTAAATATACCTCATGTGGTTATCTGTAACTGTATTTGCCAATCATTATTCTAAACTTAAATATCAAAAATTGTCACAAACACAGTATTAAATTTTGATTTAAATTGTGTTTGTCTTTTAATAGCGAGGGTAGGTTTTGTCATTCAAAGTTTCATTAGCATGTTAGCGAAATGCGGAATTAATTCTGTCCGAAATTCTAACTTGTACAGTAAGTATTTTTTGCGTTTTTAAAAAATCAGTGTCTGTTTGCAGGTTCTGATTGAAAACTAGGAATAGATCATTTGGTTGGCAAATGCAGATTTTATAACGAGAAAATCATTGAAACTATAGGCCTACAAATATATATATTTCAAACTTGTATACGCTTGGCTTGGTATATATTCAAATCCACTTGCGCATTGAATTTACCTTTTTCAGTTAGCGTTTTCATTTGGACAATGTCTTTTATTGTTGAATGTTTGGGTATCCTGCGGGAAATCATCATGGCAAGCTTTTGGAATGGTTTAGTGGACCATACTCTGCGCAAGAGCGACTAGGGAAAAGGGCCCTGCTCAACCATGACCGTAACAAACCCGGGGTATAACAACAAAAGGCGGTCTTTAAGGTGTAAATATTTAATAAGGCTTCTTCTATTGACCCAACTAAAGGACTGAATGATCAAATAGCTGGGTATAAGGATAGAGCTTTAGCCCTAATGAAAATTGATACAGTTTGGAGCGTTTGAGATAATCATCAGCGAAATCGGACCATCACAAAACAACCGACGTGTCTAGTCATCTAACCAATTGAACCGCAGCCTCTTAGATTGATTGCTGATTTTTAAAATCCGGGTAAAGGCGTTTCAAAGCTAGCGACCAAGCACAAACACTGCCAATGGTAATACAGATTAAATATTGATCCAAAAGAACACGGTAAGTATGCCGCCATGTCCCCAAGCCAAGATAAAGTGATAATGCTTATACTGGCCGATACATAATCAAATATAATACGTTGTCGAAGCGATAAACAATAAAACAAACTTGTTATTATGGCCTGGAACTACAATGCGGTTAGACCTGTAGTTCTCCCGTAAGCCATATATTTCTCAATTTTATACACCAGATAAATTCGGAAGTGTCAACTTTAACACAGAGTTTGTCATACGACTGTTAATCTGACGATTTCCGGAATTAACAGGAATAAACCTTGAAAACACCTTGAAATATACCCATACAAATTCAGCGAATGGTAAACCCATGCACATATGCGTT
>JAVFBW010141331.1:0-12915 GCA_034783835.1 Mopalia ciliata | reverse complement strand
AAGGTTTATCTATTATCTGTTATTAGATGACGTCATATCATGATGAAGGTCTATCTCTTATCTGCTATTAGATGACATCATATCATGTTAAAGGTCTATCTCTTATCTGCTATTAGATGACATCATATCATGATGAAGGTTTATCTCTTATCTGTTATTAGATGACGTCATATCATGATGAAGGTCTATCTCTTATCTGCTATTAGATGACATCAAATCATGTTAAAGGTCTATCTCTTATCTGCTATTAGATGATGTCATATCATTTTAAAGGTCTATCTCTTATCTGCTATTAGATGATGTCATATCATGCTATAGGTCTATCTCTTATCTGCTATTAGATGACATCATATCATGATGAAGGTGTGTTTCTAATCTGCTATTAGATGACATCATATCATGATGAAGGTAAAGCTTGAAGGTCTATACCTAATTTATCTGGTGTTAGTGATAATTAGTCTTTCAACCAACTGGCTCTGGACAGTGCCCCATCTGATTCACCAAAACATTTAAAAACATCTGAACAAATTAGTGAGCAGAATAATTTGAAGAAAAAAGCGGACTTTGAAATAGCATAATTTCCAAAGATAAATACACCGGCTTTTCATGAATATATGTATACAGAGCCAGAGTTTGAATCCCTGTGGAGGCAAGCAATTATCTTTCTCCATAATAAAATGATACATACATGTGTATACAGATAGAGGAAAGAATATAAATACCCAGATTTGGAGTGGGGTAAATAATAGACAAGGTTACAAATAATAAATGTTCAGTAAAGCAAACTAAAGGTACAATCGATTAATTGGGAAAACCTTCATTATATAAATTGCATGGAGTAATTAAGTGGAAACAACCAGTAATAATCTAAAAACAAATGTCTAAATATCAAGAAAAATATATACACGTTATTAATTCTGCACTGGCTGACCAGGGAGGATCAATTCCATAAGTATTTCATAATGAAATGCCACACATGAGATTTCATATTTCTAAAAATTTATCACACTGATAGAGGGATGTTGATTAATTAAAACTGAAGAGTCGTCTCATGTTCTTGATAAACTCCTGGAGACAAGTTTGAAATAGATATTTATCTCGATATGCTATCATATTAAATAAATGTAATGTACGCATTGCAATTTTATTCATGTTGCTATTATTATAGATTTTATAACTTTCAATATATTCGATGTAGCAGTTGGCTGAATAGATATCTACAATATACATGAAGAAAATCAAATATGTTTCTTCTATTGCATGCATGAATCTTTCACAATTTTTGCGATTGGAATAAAACAAGACAATTTTATGCACGCAAAAAACCGATGGGATTGAAATAGTTTTATTTATGTCTAATCATGGTTTTGAAAAAAGCTTACTTTTTGTTAGAATTGTGTTGGTACTTTAAGAAGACGAAACACACCTGGCAAACACACCTGGGATTACCTAGGTTATGTAATTCCAATATTTTTTAAAAATATTTTAACTAGCATTTTAAGAGAATCGCAAAAGTTTCAGATAGCAAATTAATTAAAATTGCAAAATCGCAGCAAAAAGTTTCATATTTTACAGTATTCACCCAATATTATTTCTGAGCTCAGGCCGGTTGACAGAATTTATTCATTAAATTTGTACAAAAACACACGATTTAAACAATGAGCTACTGCTAGACACAAGATAAAAGATTTCAATAAGTCTTTAAACTTAACTTTCTGTAAGAATTTAATATAACTAAAGTTAAAATGAAGTTTGATATCTTGGCATGTTTATTTATTTCTTGCATTGTACTTGCATATAATTCTAAACTTCAAGTATTGTCTAATGAAATAATAAAAAAAAGATCATCAAACAAAGTTTAAAAAAAACATTGTTCAGAAAGTTTATTTTTCTTTTGTTCTTATCTTTTCGTTTCTATAAAGTGAGAAAAACAATCGCAATGTACATATATAATAACTTTGTAAATGAAGATAAAAAAACCTTCTACTTCATTTATATTGTAGATATTTTTTTCAGACCAAACAAATGAAAGACCTTGATCTCAAGTTAGTCCCACACACAACAACAGTTTTGTGTACATACAATACTGGGAACTTCACTTGATATGAAGATGTTTACAGACAAGGACTATAAAAAAATAAATGTGGCTTTCATTCCCTAGTAAAGAAATTGCATAATATATCTACATTTGAGAACTTTGTATACATACAACAAATTTTTGAAAGGATTTCATGCTCACTGTAGCGGTTGAATTAAAACCCCTCCAAAAATATCTTCCTTCAGCTAACGTCCCATATTTGGGAAAAATTATATATGCTTTATTAAAGACAGTGAAAAACTATACATATCTACATCAGGAATCGAACCTGGAACGTTTATTTCTATAAATAACAAACTAAATTGTGGGTAATATCTACATCAAAAAGATGCCACTTTAGCGTTTCTATGCCACTGTTTAAAATGGAGATAGATTAGGCCAAATAACATGAGAGAAAACATGCAGTCTTTTTTAAAAAACAACTCCCTCATACATGAGGGACTTACTGATATTGGTTAATCTCGAGATTGAAAAAAAATGTTTTGATATGTTTGATTGGGGTTTAACGTCGTACTCAAGGAAAATGTTTGGAATAATAAAACCCACCTTGAACTGATATAATATTATAATATCAACATGTGGAAGAAACATGTGTGAAATTGACTGGCAGCTATTGCCTAAATGTTATTTGACGGCCTACTCTGCACAAAGGCAGACTCTTGTACAATCTATAAACAATTAACTTTACAGACAGCAAATATATATTTTGAGCTTGTCATACCATAAAATCTTTCCAGTCGCCTCTGTGATGCACTTACACGAATATACATGAATAGTGCTTTTGTTTGATTCGTGTCTGGCGCCATATTTAAGGTAATTTCAGTCAATTGATGGCATGCCTGCCTAATGGATGAAGGAAACCCCCCTTGATACCTATAGTTACAAAACCAAGACAAGACAGAACTATTACAAGACACATTACAAAGACATCACAAATACATGTAGATCAGTATCCTGATCCCAGAGAACACCATAACAAGAGGACCCTAGCTCCCAACCAACCTTGTTTTAAATAGCAAAAATTTGTTTGTTTGTTTGTTTGGGGTTTAACGTCGTACTCAAGGGTATTTCACTTGTATGACCATGTGGCAGCCCAAAGGGTGAAGGAAACCACCCTCGACACCACTGGCAATAAACAAAGACAGGACGGGACAAATACAGGACGACAACAACAGGACACAATACAGACATCACAAACAGATTGGCTTCCTGTTCCTTTAGCTCTGAGAGCACCAGGGCAAGCTTCCTCCAACCGCACGCAAAATAGCAAAAGATATCTATAATAAATCATACATGTACAATGTATTATAATGATTGGTAAAAATTAGAAATGGTCTTTAATTTCCAGACTAAGTTTGTGCTTACCTTTACTATTTGTGACGATCAATATCTCAACACCAGTTAGAACCTGTAAAATTAAAAAAAGTTTTATTGATTTCATAGCAATGAAGTATTTAACAACATAGATTGTCTCATTTGAACTGTCACAATTCTATTGGTATTGATATAAAGACAAAGACAACTTAAAATGGTGACATTTTCCTTGATCATATTATATAAGTAGAAGCAATCAATTATTTGAATCGGGCAGGAAACTATTTTTATGTTATATTTCATAACAGCATTTTTTTTTTTTTTTTGTGTGTTGACATGTTTTATCATTATATGATTTCAAACCATTCCCATTTAAATAGATCTGAAGAAGTTTTCTCAGCCCTTTTTTGTGAAACCCAATACATGTGCAAATAGATCAAAGCTCATTTTCATGAAAAGTATATGTCACATTAGACTTATAATAACATGTATGAGTGTTATACAGCTAAAATATTTTGAAAGTTCCCAGGAGTTGGGTCATGATATCACATACAAGTCTGTCAAAACTATTTTAAAACTGTCAAGAATTTCAACAAAATGGAAGACAAATAGGTAAAAATAAGTGGGAAAATTAAAGTTCATAGAATTAAATTACAATAAATATTTCTGGTACATGATCAATTACAATGTAAGCATTTAGAATTTCTATAAAAAAAATGAAGGGATATTGATGCTTGTAACAAGGTTATATCTGGCATCATTTCACAAAACATTCTTGTATTTTCCTTTTTCTTCAGAATATTTCTGAAATCCTGATCCATACTGTTCTGTCTGTATTTTTTGTATTTTTTTTGTATTTATTCTGATTTTATTTGCATAAAATTCAGATAACTTACTACTATGTGCCTACTTGTGTTTAAATAAAATTAATGTTAATGAATGACATTATATTTTAAACACAGGAAGCTGTTTTAACAAGTTGAAAGGCTAGATTATTCATTCAGAATAAAGACCACATGACCTCTGGTATATATATTTACTATAATGTGCCCATTGTAAAGCAAACTTTCATAGTTCACAGGAAGAATTGTTGAGAAATGGATGTATGAAAGTAACATATAAGTAGCATAGCGGAGAATCGGGTATGAATGTAATTTGAGATTGATATGAAGAGGATTGAGATTTTCAATTGACCAAAACTGCAGTTTATCAAGGGACGCCTAAGGAAACTGCTGATAAAAGTTATAATGTGAGAAGTGGGTTAGCTTAAGATCTGACACCTGTCAAAGGGCAACCAAAAATTGGCCAGCGCAAGCAGAATTCATATTTCTCAAAGCTTGTTACACAATTAAACTTTCACTTATATGTTTGGATTCAATTACTCAATGCACAAGCAATATTTTCAATTTGATTACTTCATTTAAGTGAAAAGCCTTCAATGCTGTCAATGCTTTTATAAATGTTAAATGCCAAATTTAACATTTTCTGCGCTTATTTTAACATTTTTGAAATAAGTCATAATAAGAATTGATCGTAGCAAATAGTTTTAATGGTTTGTTTACTCGGATTACACTGCTGATCAGGTCACTCAGTGTCCTGCGTACTTTACTTTCACTTTTTAAAAACAGCCCCAATGGGTAACAAACTTTAGTCTGATTACAAATCATGACACACCATTTGATTACATTTAGCTGATGTAATTTTACACTTAAACCTTTTAAATCAAGTCTTCACTCATCATTTATTGACCTATTGCAAACCTTCCTAGTTAAAAAAAAAAACCTATATGAAGCATGACACCACTGTCAATGAAAGGAAGAGCAGACTCATAAGCCTCAGTCACAACAAACACTTCACAGGTGATTTCACACTGGCACCCCCTCCATAAGAGCCTCACATAATTACCTATTTAACAGAGACTGGCCACAGGATGACAGGTGTCCAGTGTGAACTCTCATAACCAAACACATGTTCACCCACATCTAAATTTTAAAGGATTTCTAAGCATGACTAAACACGGGGTTGTTGTTTTTTTCTCTTTTTTCTGGCCCCATTATTTCTGGATGTATGCTTGATTGACAAACCATTGGAACATTAATATTTTATGGAAAATGTACTTGATTTATTATAATACTCGTTAATAATGCTAAAACAACAATTCTAATTTTAAAATCACTCATTACTTAATCAATATAAGAAAGTCATCAATATGTTTTGAAAATAATTATTTTATCCTTGTTTTTAAAATTACTCAGCATAATTTAAGTCTGAAATCCAGTTTTTAGCAGCCAAAAATGATATTTCCGACAGATGATCCTTGTTATTCTTCCCATTAATCTGTACTCCATTTTGAAATGCCCTGTATCATGCCCTATTTCCGGGGAGATAATGGGCTATTAATGAACATGCACATGAATTATCCTTTAACAGATGGCTGCATACTTTAATCTCCTGGAGATAAGAGATTATATCATAGAATAGGCGTGGCATGTTAGGTGTGGTCATCGAGATGTACAGTGTACATGTGTATGCTTGGTGTAAAACAAAGCTATTAATATTGCCTCTTTGTATTTCAACTGATATTGTCGATTTGTTTGTTTAATTAAAAAAAATCCTAATAAAACTTTTAAAAAATAATCAAATTATATTGTACCAGGCAAAATGCAAAAAAATGCAAAAAACAAAAGCCATATTTATACAAAAATAAAAAAAAATTACAATTCTGGAATCATTCCTAATTAAGAAGACTTTTACTCAATCAAATTTTTGAAAGTAAATAAATGTGGTCCTTGAGTGATCTGAATATTTACAAACATGTTTATACATGTACTTACAAATGAAACGATTAACTCATCATCGCTATTTTATTTAATAATATTATTCCTTTTAACATTTTCCGTTGAAAATTCATACTTCCTTAAATATTGCCATTGTCAAAAATTTATTTTATCAGTTTTTTTTTTAGGACAAACTTTTGTTTTATATTTCTTTTTTTACTAGATCTCATAGTTTAATCATTATAAAATAACCGTGTATTTGAAATGGATCAGACATGGAGAAAGAGAGAAAATACCTACAATAGAGAGTACCAAATCAGGGGTAGCACCTGGCAAAATACTCCAATAAATAAGTGTATAATAACATCATAAATATAAATTGTAGAGTGAACTTTACAATATGCAACTATTTTGAGTTAAACAAAGAACATGTCATGAATTATTTAAAATTGGTGGTAGAGTTGAAAGAAGGAATGAAAACATGCTCCAAGCTGTCTTTATTTATTCACATAATAATATGTTTTCTATTGATTTGTTGAGGTTGTGACAAACACAAACAGCAGTCAGTGTATATACATACATAAATAACAAAAACAAAGGCAAAAAAAAAAAAAAAAAAAAAAATCCACATGGAAAAAGTTCATTTCTTTTTGTGTTCACAGAGCTTTCAAATGCTTATATACACTTTCATCTATGCCAGTAGCCCAGTACATGTACATTTAACATAACATATTTACTCATTTATTTTCTGTGTTTATATTGACCATACTAATAACAATGTAGTATGATAGAATGCTCAAACTCAAAAACATAAATTAAAAAATCTCATAATGGAGGTACACTTTCCTAAAAAAAAACTAATTACATATCACATAACAAGGATGAATATTTCTCAACATTCCCAACTATTTGATAGGTACATACTACATTTTTTTTTTAATGATCAAATTCAAGTCATGAGGTCTTGAAGGGAGTCCCTTTATTACATATACATTGTTATTTTTATTTTATTTTTTAACTTAATGGAATTTTTAATTTATAACCCCACCTATTATTGCAAACTGAGCTACTATGTACATATTTGAACATACCATTTACATTTACAAAAGTTATTAAAATATATTTTTGTGTGTGTAATTTGTGCAATAGTATGGGGTTTGTTTGAATGCAGGATTTTCTTACTGGACTCTCCCAGTTTCAGACCAAATCATGCATTTTCTGTCCACCTTTTCAATTTAACAATTATTTAAATAAGTGAGAAAATGTACTGTCAGTTTACCATATGCTTAATTCGGGGCTATAGAGGGAGTGGTGTGAAACTAAGTCATTAATCAAATTGGGGCTCCTGAGTGGGGTATGTGTAACACGATCACCAATACACCTAGATAACCTTGACTGACCATCACATGATAAAAATCAATGTAAATATAACAGAGACAAGAGAGCAATCAGTTAAATCAACCAATCAATGAGACATGTTATTTCCACAGACATTATTCTCTGTGTTCCATGATTAACATACCTTCCTTAATATGCTCCTCTGGGGTTTCACTTTTCTGTGATACTTTTGGGGTTTATTTTTTTTATTTATTTTTTTTAATAGAAACGTAGAATTAACATATCCGATACATGTACATGTTAATATTCTGCAAACAAATGCTTTTTAAAAGCAGATCAAAACAAATATTGTTTTACACCTATCATATTTAGCCAAACAAAATGCAAAATTTTAAATAAATACCAGGCAGAATATTTTTCCAAAAATAAATCAGGCTGTCACAGAAATGTCAGGTAATAAAAATTCATAAATCAGTCTAGACGAACTCTCAGAGACAGGTTTCTGACCAGATCTAGATTTTGAGTTCTTATGGACAAACAACCAAAGTAATAACAATTCACATGGTGTGACTAATATGTGGCACTCATCGATTACAAACATTTGACAGGTAAGAAGAACTAGAAATCCAGCCATGACTCCCAACTAGAGATACATGTAATGGCATTTAATAGTTATCGACACAGAGGGGAGTATACATTTCCACTGTAAACAGATTGAATTTCACTGATGATAATCAATAAAATCAAGCAGTTCGATTTAAAAACTTACACTAGTATTATTTTAATAAAGTACCAAACATGGATATGATCAAAGGCATTCCAATATTTTAATAAAATGACATCTGAAAAGACAAACTGTAAAGAATTGAGATGTAATGAAAAGTGTGCATAAAACCCAGCTGAATATTATCGTGTGGGACTGTTGTGGATTTCAATTGGAGTGTCTATAGTTGAAGTTGAATGGTAGAGCAGGTCTTCAGTTTATCATATTATATGGCAGGAATAGATAGCTGATAGCGGCCACAGTATACCCAGAGATGATAACCAAATTAAAAACAGAGAAAACCCCTCCATCAGGCGGTCACCATGGTAACAACACCTCAGGTCAATTCCTTTTTCTGGCCTCCACTTTAAATATCAATAATCTCGTGTTACCCCCTTAAACCTCCGTTCATTGCTACTGATATCCTCTCTGATCGAGACAAACTTGGTCACCAAACCTAGCTTTTGTTTTCCTTTAAAATCTCCACTGATTTATACAAAGCCACTATTTATTGGGTCTGAAGGCAACTGCAATTTCGCCTTGCTTTTGTTTGTTTAATTTTAGCGATCGATCGGCCCTTGTGACTACAAACATGTACGTGAATAAAAGCCGGAGGGATACGCACCTACCCTGTACATATTACTGCTAATTAAGCCTGTTCACACTGGTGCTTTCCAACATGACTCACTAAAAAACAAACATCTATCTAATAACATCAAATGCTCTTTTTCTCCAAGACAAATATAGACGGAGCAACGTAAAAAAGGGGGAAACATGTCAGTTATTTTATCAATTTTTGCACTTAAGTTGTTATGACGTTCTCCACATCATGTTCAATTCCTAAACTCCATTTGGCCTCTTAGGCTGTATTCCGATCATTCAATTTCTACATTCATTATACGTAAGCAAAACTATTCCATCTGTGGGTGCTTTTGGCTAAGGTCCAGGCTGGTGTTGTCTGGAGGGATAGAGGTCAGAGTTTCCATGTATCTGTTAATAAGTCCCTATTACCAGAGTGTTACCGTCAGTTACTATTGTTAGAGCAGCACAGCTCTCCACTACAATTCATTACTCCAACCTTCATTATCACTTGTAACACACAAAACACATATTTATTTTCCAGATTGTTTTTTCTGTTTACTCTGTATCATATATACATGTTATGACCACCACTCAATTAACACACATCAGATCTTTTCCCCGATTCAAATTATATATTGATAGCTACTGTAATTATTATAATGTTTATATACTGGTTTGATTTCAATAATAAGTGTTACATTAAATTGAAAAATATTCAATATTTGTTATTTTTTTATGTACTTATATCAACTTATATAACATTTTTAAACGAGTACAAACTGAAATAAATTTAAATCCCCGCCCCCCTAAAAAAATTTTTTTTAAAATAAAAAAAAAATTAAAAAAAGAGACAAAAATATTCATACATGTACAGATATGGAATCAATGTAATTTGTGTGTACAGTTATTTCAAAGGTAAATGTGATTTGTTATGGTAATTCTTCAAATGACACACGGAGGTGTGTCTGAAAATTATGGTTAGTAGGGCTTGGCAACCACACAGGGCTTATCACTGGTTCCACTAGGGGTCTCTTTTCTGTATCTGTGTGTGTGATGGGGGGGGGGGGGGGTTTTTGTTTTTTGTGTTGGATGCAAGGGGGAGGCGGGGGGGAGATTGATGAAAAATCTATTTCAATCTGTTTATCTTTCTTTTGTTTTTTATTATCTCATCTGCGCCTAATTCTTTGTGTTTTGGAGTGAAAAGGCCCAATTTTTTTTTACCCCCGTTTTTCTCTTAGATTCTACACACAATTCTTTCTGCGTGAGTAAGTCAACCATTATCATTTAATTAAGAGTTCACATTCTAATTAATTTACTTGAAAATTGTGGTGAATGTAATGCTTTGCTTTAAATGCTAGAGTTCAAATAAAACAGCAAATGAACATAATGGAAATAATACATTTCTTACTTTGAGGAAAGGAACAAATGTGCAAATTTAAAGTGAAGTAAACGACAAACAAACACTGTTCATAGGAGCAAGTTTTTTCAACTTACTTGACAAATATATTAAATTCTGCAAATTGTCCTAGATTAAATTTTGAAGTTTAAATTTTTATTTATAATGGGCAATAAAAAAGCACCAAGAAAACAAAGAACATCTGTGCTCTTATTTCAGTTTGATGCAAGCAAAATGTTCCTTCTCTTCATAAAAAAAATATATAAGCTTATATATTTTTGCCAGTGTGAATAATTTTTTGAAATATATATACCAGTATCATATATATACCAGTTTATGTTTTCACATTCTGAAAAACACTGAATATGCTAAGTAAAAGTTAAAAGACAAGAAATACATATACACATTTCTAAAATTGTAAAAGATAGATTATCAAAATCTAGATATAAAATCTGTCCATGGTTTCTCAATAAAATTTATACCTGGATGTAACAAGAATATTGGTCAATCATTACAGCCAGATGTGCACCCTTATTTTACAGAAACTCATATTTGTGAACTTTTCAAAGTTCAAAACCCCAAAAGTTTGCAAGACTTCTGTTTTAACTGTTATAAGTTGTTAATTTTGCAACTGGATTTTTCAAGTGTTTGCCTCTGCAAATAACATGTAGAAATGGGTGGGAACCTGTGCTTGATTGATTGACTGATTGATTGGTGTTTTAAGAAATGCTTCAGGGTATTTCACTTATGTGACGGCGATATATTCCAACAATAATTGATAATAGCATAACCAAGATGTGAAGCATTTCAATAATGTTGGAAAGTTAATTTTCCTCCAGTGCTAAGTAACCTGAGCTTGAGTTGTGAGAGTTGTTAAATTCAAACGGTGCACCACATATAAATAAATGGACTTGTACATGAAATAAAATCAGTTACTGTCACAATTTTCTTTCAAAAAAGCTTGAAGGCGCATGAGCTAAAATCTCATTAAACGGTCACAGTTTTATCTAAATTAAGAAAGAGCAAAAAATAATAAGACATGTGAATTAAATATTCATCTCATAAAATTCAAGTTGAGCAGGTCTGAAAATATATTTTAAAGGAGACAAGAAAACCTAAACAGGATTTCTAGACTGGAGGCTCTCAATAAATAAATAAAAAAATGTTATTAAATTTCAGAAAAAACAACAAGGTCACTCAATTTACATGAAGTTGATAAACAAGCCAGAAAAACTTCTTAATAAAAGTGGTAATTAAATTAAACGCACATCTACGCTGAGTTTGCTATCTAAACATCTCTTTGTTCATTGAATTTAAAATTTAATAACAGTTCAAAACAGTGAATCAAATGAATCTTACTCCAGGCTTCCTCTAGAGAAAGGAACAAAAAATCTACTGCCAGTTTAATTAAATAAAGGTTTTATTTTCAGTCAATTGAAATGAGGCATTTAAATCAGCCTTTGTTTTATAGAAAAGAAACATGAATAGATTTTAAACACATAGTTTGTGACATTGTTAAGTTTATCATTAGTGTGCACTGATCCTTGTACTGCAAGGCCATAAAGAAAAATATTGCCTCAGGCATTTAATTTATTTTAATTTCCACTCTTTAAATAAGATCAAACAAAATCTGAAGATGCTCCCTCAGTGCACATTTGTAATTCTAGGCTGAACCTTTTTTCTCTCGACTCCATTTATTATTAATTTACATGCCCAGATCAGATAGGAGAATAAATATTTCAAAATACAAGTATATGTGCATACCTGGCATTTTGAACAGCCATACCTGGTTGTCATGGTAACTAGAATGCAAGTTATATTTATACAAGAAAAGCCCTTCCCCAAGAGCTGCTGGAATTAATATGACAGGTTTAATTTCAACAGGGTTAACATTATTAATGAAAGCTTAGTTCTAGAGTTATCTATGAAACCTGGGCTTCACCCTGCTCACAGCATTACATGGTCTTTGTTACATGTGTACATGAGTTATAAATAACAGTTTGTTATTATAATATGTACAAGTAGATCTGTGAAGGAGTATATGTCCAGATTCGTTTACATTTATAGGCTGGCATACAAAGGTTATGTAATTTCCATAAATGCCAACAAATATTAAAACTGTTAAACATAAATAGCTGTGGTATTTCAATTTGGGATTTACCATACTGACTGAACAGACCCATACTCCAGAAGCATATCCAATCAAACATTGACTCAACAATACATTGGTAAATAACGGTAAGTTTTTAACAAAAAAATGTTTCATTGCTCTTAACAACAGATATATCTTGCTAAAACAATTAATTTTCTAATTTTACCTGTGCCTAGAATTTGTAGGTGTATTGTATCTTGAACATATGGTGTGTGTTTCCAAGGGCCTGTTCAAACGGCAACAATTTAAACCGACTGAAATCTTAACTGGTTTAAATTCTAAGCTGGTTCAGATTATGACTGTTCACGTGGCTATAAGCCGGCTCAGAAATTTTAATGTAGTTGGTTTAGGATTCCACTCATCCTATGCGCCATTATGATAATGTATCTCTCTTCATTATTCTAAATATATGTAGGGCTTTGATTTGTTTGTTTGTTTGATTGGGGTTTAACGTCGTACTCAAGGGTATTTCACTTATATGACGACGGATTGTCC
>JAVFBW010141309.1:0-12918 GCA_034783835.1 Mopalia ciliata | reverse complement strand
TACAACATTCAGGTATATATACAGTTGGAGAACAATAGAAGTTGTAAAGACGGGTTATACTAACAGAAGCAATATCAAACAGAGGCTTTAAACAAGGTCAATAATAAAAATAACAACCTCAACATATTTTGTGCACTTTTTGACTAGTCTTTGTTTTAATATGAGATAAATTGCAATTTATCAGTAGAGGATTAGCTCTTGTTTGATTGATTGATTTATTTATTTATTAATTAGTTGAGAGATTAGCGTCGCTATTTTCATTTAAATGACGACGGGTCGTTCACTTCTCGCTCTGTCTGCCATGAATACTATGAAAAACCTAGATGAACCCTTGTAAAAATCCCCACCGTGATTGTCGGAGTGATTTAGTGTACTCCCAGGTATACCCGAGGGCTGTGATCCACTGGAGGGCCCGTTACATCGAATGAGGATCGACAGTTGGTCTAGTTTGGTACGCTTACCACTGAACCACAGCCACGGGCCCCTGCAGCTCGATCTGATTTTAATTAGATTGATACAATATATGAAGTTGCATAATCAAAAAACGGAACAAAAAAACCCCTGCAGAAACAGTTGTCGTTTATTTGCATATCATGTTGTGCAACGGATATTAAATTGAATATCCCGCTTGTGAAAAGGAATATTGGCAGATATAGCTTTATTCAGCTGGAAAAATCCAATCTTAAACGGATTTGACCATTCGACACTATATAGAGCTATCATTGTGAGTATAGTGAATTCTTTGTTAGGCATGTGGGTACAAGTCCTATGGTGGATGCTGGCTGATAACCTAGGGTTGTCTGGTGGTCGTTTCAGGATGACTGTCGCGGGGTTTTGGACGACCTGATAGCGAGATTCCGTTAGCACATTGTTCGAGTATTTACTATGTAACAGTAGCCTCCACCGGTCGATTGAACAAACGTTTTTGGCTAAGAAATTTCCTGGGTAGAATATCGAGCGACTGAGTGACAGGTTCATACCTTCAACTCATCCGATTACTCGGACAAACCGAGTAAAAACAGACGTAGAAAAATCAACACTCCATTACAAAAAACCCATCACTCAACTAGGTATGGGTCTCATTCTACATAAATACTGTTTAGCTTGCATGGCGATGTATAATTAAAGTATAGCACAACAGGCCACGTGTTGCCTATACTGCAAGAATGAATAGGAAAAACATAACGCTGCAATTCAAAAAACCAAAATGTATGTTACAGCATTTTTCTTGGTGAATGACTGTTGCCTATATAAATATGACATTTACATCTTTTATAAATGCGACTCTTGGACGATGCCCAGCGTGTTGGTGTATACTGATTCTCCTTCGATGTACCTGACAGGTGTGAGTCCCCCAACGGATCTCAGATGACTCCGGCTTTAGCTGAGATGGTTTTTTAGAGGTTCCTCTCGATTTTCCACCGTATTTGAGTAAGACTGCTACTCAACGATATGGAAAAAATGTGAAAGCACTACTAAGTTTAAATAATATATTCAAGTTTAAAAAGTGACCATTACATGAGGGGGGGGGGGGGGACACAGTTACACTATAGTAAGAACATAGTCTTTTCCGAAAATTGTGTTTGCTGCATGCGTGCGAATAGAGCCAATGACTCCAGTCAGGAACCAACAGCCTTAGTCAGGAATCAATTAGCAGTAGTCAGGATCCAACAACCCAAATCAGAGACCAGCAACTATAGTCAGAAACCAACAGCACTAGTCAGGAACCAACAACCCTAGTCAGGAACCAGCAACTCTAGTCAAGAACCAACCGCCCTAGCCAGCAACCAAAAACCCAACTCAGGAACCAAATCCTCAACATTAGCCAAGACTGTCACTGTCAGTGGCGGGTTAAATACCCGTGGGGCTACACTTGTTTTTAAATAGAACATGGTATAACTGCGATAGCTCCCGAACTATTTCAAATGCTGTCTGGTCATTTCAAATGAAGACGTTTTGAAAACGATCACTTTACATATAGATAAAACATATAACCGATGACAAAACCTCCTAAGTACATCCCTAAAACTTTCCAAATATACTGTTTAGCTCATTTTCTATTGTTACCAGAGTTCTTCAATGTATTGATATTTTATACCATCTGACAACCTTCTAAAGACGTAATTAAAAAAAAGCCATGGCGTGCATGCATAAACTCAATTACACTTTATTACATTACTGTTTTAAGCAATGCACAGTTTCAAAACAATAATTTCTGTCACTTTTAAACACCAAGAAAATCAGGCGATTTGCTGTATAATTGCAGCCCCACGAACACAGCATAAGTTCAATGCAAGTGACCTGTCTGTCTCAACTTTTTTTATAAACAACTGTTAGTGTAATTACAAATGTGTGTGTCTACGCGACTTATCAATACATCCCACTGGGCTTAGTGATGACATTCATGTACAAATGGTCATCAACAGAAGAAAAACTCGATCTTTAATATGCTCTAAAGTTTTTTATAGAACTCAATATGGCGTAGCGTATATAAAGGTAAAATTTATATAATCTCAGTTGTTCTGCAAAAATAAAACCACAAGTTTGTACATTGAAAATGTTTCTGTTTATGTCCGTTATTGTTTTCTAATTAAAACCAAATGTGCCCTAAAAAGCAGCCAATTGACATATGTATATGTCTCATATTAAGCCTCTGGTGTTACCACTTGTTTACAGTTATGAAAGAAGTCATAAAATTGTTAAACATACATTTCGGCAGTGTGTTTAGAATTACAATGCATGCTGTGTATGTCAACACGCCTTTTGTGTATATTATCAGACCGTGTGCATGACATATAATGTATAATTATACTGAAATATGTATGCCTCTGATAAACAAGTTTATGCTGATCAACGTATATCTTAATTGGCTGTTCCTGCTCAGAACTGAATAGCCATTAAGAGACTGACAATGACTGTCTAACTATCGGAGAGATCGTCTATACAGTCTCGGATACCCGTCCATCCTGGCCCGGTTCTAATGAAATCAAGATTAGGTCTTTTCTCATGTAAATGGTGTAATGATGCATCAAATACAATTAGGTGGCACAGATTTTTTCATTTTCCCCTGAATTGAGAACAACCATGTAATATCCAATCTCAGCCGAGCGTTTAATCTGTGTTCGTGGACGAGCAGGAAGAAAGTGGTAGGCTACTGGTCTCCGTGGCGTTTCCCGTCTACAAACCAGCTAATTGTGGAGAAATTGGCTGGAGACATTGGACCAGCTACATGACGAACTCTGTTAAGTAGAAATGAATTGCTCGGTAATTTGGTTTGCGATGGTTGCCAACTGGGGCGGATGAAGTGGCATGTTCCAGGGTAGACAGAGAGAACCTTCGACAGCCGCTACCACCAATGTAATCATCGAGCCTGAATAACATTATGGCAGGAGCAGGTATTAATCTCATCACTGAACACAATCTACACGTATAATAACATCTCAGAGAACTCCCAGACCTGTAGTGTGGCCATGCCATTACAGATATACTCAAATCACTCAAGTCATTCCAATTTCTATATATATTTCGTTTTCTAAAGAGAACCAATGATTTATTTGGGGAAATATCTTTGACAGTTGTAATATTGTGTTATTCTGTTTTGCCTACATATTTACAAACTTAATCAATATATCGAATGTTCAGCTCTTCGTTCGTTGGAGTCGACAAATGTCAGTTCCAAGGTGTCCAAAAATTGTTGGCACGTATTTGGGTTTTAACTTGTTTGCATCCCTGTGAACAAACTTAAACATGGAAACAACGAGCATATGGAATTCCCTGTGTTCCGAATTACACTACTTGTATATCAGCTAATAACACAACTGTTCCTCACATTGGTCGAAATGAGGTTCAAGGGACATAACCCAGCATCACAAATCTTCGGAGTCTTGGCCCATTCGCAGAATATTCTTTAAATGTTACTGATTATAAAGTCAAAATGAGAAATTATAAAATGAGACATGTTCGTTTACTTGAATATAAAAACGATATCTTGATATAGTTTTTTTGTTCTACAAACACATTATAAATGCAGATAGAGTGCCCGTTTTGAAATATTACCTGTAGTACAAACCGAATAAATGAACAAATAAACAGCAAGAATGACGAAAGTTGAATACATGATTGGCTCTTCTCTTGAAATATGAAGTTTGTATCGTAAGATTAAAACGTTCCAGATATGACATGAGTTTTAAACTAAAATTTTAGTTACATTAAATAGCCCATATTTGCTAACATATATTCATTCAACATTCCATTGTACCACATACGTTATTATCTGACTGGGATTGAAATATTTATTTTTGGGGGAGAGTGAGGGGCGATGTTTTTTAGCCGTTTTTATGGCTTTCTTTTACCTTTATAACGTATTTAAAAAATAACCGAAACCTCAGCATATCGACCTTGACAAGATTGACTATTTATTGAAGGTGTAATGATATAAGGTATACATACAAATGACAAAATGGTTGACTACATAAACAACTATTTTATGCTATATACAATTTTTTAAGAGAGAAAGACAAATATGTATGCATTTATCGTGGATCAAACCGAGGCTATATATTTTTCGAATCCCGGTTTCTAAAAATTAATCACACTGACACTGGAATGTTGATTAATTCAAATTAACGAATTATGTCTCTTTCTTGGTAAAACTCTAAGAACAAATTAATCGATCTTTCTTTCGGCATATTTTGGGTAACCTACGAGGTTAGTCATATTTCTAGTCTCTGTAGAAAAAATAACAATTCGCACATACCGGATTTTAGGATCCTAAAACTACGACTTAATTGCATCCATTTTTTCAAAAAAATACAAATTGCTTTATCCAGACATACTGAATCTTATGGTTGACCTACGCTTGAGTTATGTGGATGGAACAGTTTGTGTCCGGTTCTAATTAGTGTCTATACAGATAATTCGAGGCTGAAGGTGGAGTAGCAAGGAAGTCATACATGCAAGATCTGTATAGAAAAACCAAATAAAACAATAATGACGAAGGTATTTATAAGGTATATTGTTTATTTTAAGCATAATTAACAGGTATGATTTTTACTTGAACTATTTAAATTTAAATAATTCTAAAGTGTGGATTTTACCATTTATTTCCACACTGTATAGCGAAATAACTTGTGCAGTTGAAATATTCACTCCATAAGCGATCAGTGTTGTCTGAAAGGATAAAATGCGCTAGCTATTAATAATGCTTTGGGGACACGAACTGTGTTCTTGAGAGAGTCAAACCGTCATATTTTTATAATTCGCGTTCAATTTCGCCTAAAATGGCCTGAGGCAAAATGAAGGCCGGGAGTTGGAATAAAACATTTCCCGGGGAGTATAGTTCGCGGAGTGCGGTTGTTGCAGCGCGGCTTTGTATTTAGGCGTTAATATCTTTGAAAGCTCTTTCACAAGGCTGTCATTTGTCGATTTTGTCATTTTTCCACAACCATGAATATCGGAAATCTGTCAAACTTGGCACAATAACACAGCAGAAATTAACTTTGAGATTAAACTGTTTGTATGCTGTGAACACACTGGGGTAGTTGTTGATTGACAGCATGGGGCCGGCAGACCCCTACAACAAACGTCATGTATCAACCTCATATGCTGTTTGAAATAAACCAATTATTGTCAAACTTTTAAATTCTGTCAGTTGAAAATATTAATACAAGTAACAAAGAATGTTATTTTATAGAAGACGTTTTTGTAACTGTTATTTTATTTCGAGTTTCAATTACATTTTATTTATATATTAAAAAATATAATATTCTAAAAAACATAATATGAAAAAATGAAATGAAGTCACTCTGACAAAGTGTGGCCCTACAAGGCAATTCTTTTACAGCAAACATAGTATATACGATAACGAATATATTGTTTCCTACGTATTTATCACATACTTTATACATTATGTAAGTAGTTATTACTTTCTCTCGAGATGTCTGTCGTTACCCATAACATCTCGAGATTAGGATCTATTAAATAACTTGCTTCTGGCAAATTTATCTAGAATATGAGATGTTTTATCGGTTTCAATTAATCGACATCCTTGTGCCAGTCTGAATAATTTTTATAAATATAGTAGTGGGATAATGTTGACAAATTATGATATTCAAGAACAGCACCAATCTCCAGAGATTTCCTTCAAACACATCTCATGCATATCGCATTAACAAATCGTGGAAGATATGAAGGATTTTGTTGGCTTTATAGCAGCACCATAATTCACATTACCCATGTATTCGTGTGTTTATTGCTTTAGATCTACAGGTATGGAGTTACGTATCGATTTTAAATCGTCATCCTTGTGCCCCTCCCATGAAGGGCAGTATTGCTTGCTTGTCTATTGTAATAATCCTTCTGTGTAAGTAAACGATTAAAAGATGACTGCTTTGAGTGGCATTTAGAAGCTGGTAGGTATAGAAAACAGACACATTGTTATGGATTAACAACCTCTAGATTTATTAACACGCAACGTTTCGGTCTAGATCCTAAGACCGTTTTCAAGCATATGATTAAAAGATGATTTTAAAAAACAAAACAGTCTAAGCCACACATAAATAAAAAGGACAAACATTAATTTAATTAAAACCACACATGTAATAGTTTACTATAGCGTCTATAAAAATACAACCGTGATGGTAAAATGCAGTGCTATTACATAATTGACAACCGATTATCTCTCTTGCTCTATTTGAGCTCTGCTTACCTTCAGGCTATAATTTGTATGATATAATGATAACCCCTTTTATCCCATTCTGACTACGACGTGACCTCTGATGAGTTGAATTAGTCTATACAAACTTATATAAAACAAAAATATTTTAAAGAGCTATATTTTCTTTCCACATTTCTGCTAGTTTAAAGGAACTATAAAGCTTGAATGTACTAACATTTTAAATAATCCAGGCAAACAAGTACCATGCATTTTATATTGTTGGCCGATTTTTCACCTGTTTCAAAATTCTCTTTATGTTGAAAACTTTTCACTTATATGAAATATTAGACCACCTGAGACAAAATGCGGTAACTTTAACAACAGAGAAAGTTTACCTCGAGTCAAAATATTATCTTTTTCTGTAAAGTGATTAAAATCTAACACATATAGAGGCGCGACCGATAATTTTCCAAAGACGTTTCTCTGAGAATTATCGTTTTTAATTCAGATCGTCAAAAATTTACAAACTATAAAGGGGTTGGTTCATAAATTAAAATACTAATTACAAAGTATTCAAATAGTGCATAGTGTGTAAGCAAATCTTCAAAACGCACTCCTATGTTGTTCTCATTTAAACTTTCTCTAATCTAACAAAGAAAGAGGTTTACTTTTGTATGTTTTATAAATGTAAATGTACCTAAGTTTTGGCGACAGTGTCATTATCAAAAAAATAAAAAGGTAAATAAAACAGGATTTTGTCCTTTGATCAATGAATGTTACACATTTTATAAACAAAATTTGTTTTGCACAATAATAATCCACATTTGTGTGTAGCAACATGATTATTCTGTCCCATTCCATTTTGTATGCCTTTAGTTTGCTGTAGTTTCCTATGTATGGTCGTTCATTTTAATCCCCTAAATTTGTCTACAGAGAGACGGTAGTTTTTCAATAATCGGAGCGTTCAAGTTTGATATGATAAAAGTATTCATTTTTTTTATTTAAACGGCATTTATGTTTAATTTCGAGATAATGTCTTCATTCTGGGAGCTAGCAAAACAATCTGAACTTCATGAAATGATCATATAGACCTTGTTCTTCATTAAATGTGATTTTTTTTTGTGCTATTCATGCATTTTCCAAGCACCTTTGTGTCCTAAAATCTCCGAGAGCATCCGGAAAATTGGGTTTTGTAATTATCACTGTGTGCTACTTATACAATCTGAGATTTCTCTATTTATTACTCATGGTAAACCGAACAGTTTTCTTGTGGCCTTCTTCTGATGTGCATGTTTTTTCTATTTGTGATTCTTAGTAAATAAACCGACATGTTAATCCAAGTTTTCCAGTGTTTGGTTAAGTGCTTCTGTGGGGGGAATCAACAAGCACTTTGACAAGACTCACTTAATCGGCCCTCAATCCGTGGAATGAATTTTGCTCATTTGACATCCAAATTATTCCAAAATAAACACCGTCACTTCTTCCATTTTGTGTGGGGGCCACTCCATGGCGGGACTTTTCTCGTACTTAATCAGAACAAGCTCACAACATCACGAGCTGACAAAGTTTGGCCAAAATAACCCCATCCGTGCTGAAGTTGATAAAATTTACCGGCTCGAGTTAAAAAGTACTTGTGCGAAGCTGAGGTGTGTTTGGCCAGTTCTTCTCGGTGAATAGACAGGCAGTCTGGACCATACTTAAGACCAGCAAGATGATAAAGTCAACAAACTTAGCCAAAACCCGTCCCGGGAAGACCCCATCAAGAACACGTGGACCACGACAAGATTCACTTACTTTAACAAAAACCTGAGCACTTTTGCTTGGCACAGATATCTACTGTTTCTTCGAACAAAACCTTAATTGGATATTTCGTTAGCTTCAAATCTGAATGGGATGAAGGCCCATTGAAGAGCAATCCAAAGATAATCTTTCAAATGAGATCCCAAGTTGTCTCGTTCTCTGACTCAGAGGGTTCAAGATTTATGTCCTGCTGTAGCCAAATTTTTCATTACCAAACCCTCAAAGAAATCAAATGAAAATTACAATTTCCTAACGTTATCAGAAACTCTACACAATTAGTAAAAAGTAACAGGTTATTGAAAAAATTATTTCCAAGGAACTTGTCGTCAGAGAATATTACTAAAAAGCGTAAATGTTGGTAGTTCGATTAGGTAAACATAGACTCTCTTTGTACTATATATATAAAATAGAGCGGTATAAAAAATATATTCCACAGAATTATCTATGCAACAAAGAATACGAATAATGTTTGTGTCTTTTAGAAAGACACAAAGAATACATTTGTGTAGGCTTCTAACATTTTTTTCCCCTGTCACAAACACCAATCGATTTAAACTTGAATGACTTACTTTTTCATAATAGAAACAAGAAAAACAAATAAATATTGTATTGTACGAAAGATATGTTTTATTCGATAAATATATACTGCACGAATTGAGCCATCCTGTTCACGAAAAATATTAAACTACAAGTGCAATTGATTCTGACATGAATTCTCAGACGTATTGTATTGTACAATAAATATTAAAACTGTAAACAACTTATTGATGTCCTATACTGAATGTTCATCAATAGTCGCCAGTTGCGTATTAGTTGAGGATTGGTCAATATCGACCCGGTTTACTAGATCTGCATTCACACGTTAAACAAGGTTTTTTTTTATACAAAGGACTGTTGTTTCCGCTTCATTTATATTGCTACGAGAGAGGTGCTCAGAGTAAGTGGCAGAGAGTAGATGGTTTAAAGTTAGGTGATATTGACAAAGTATAGACGTGTTATGTAAAGTTCTCCAGGGGTAAACGAGTGGTAATTCAGCCTTACTTTACTGGCGTTCTTGCCCCTAGGAGACGAACGTGAGAGGATATCCCAGTCTCTTTCTACTCAAATATCTTTTTGAGTGGCCTAACCTTTATCGACACCTCTCTGCTGTAAATGCTGAGGTGTAGATGACCTTAAACTACTCACCACCCTCACTTATACGACTCTCGCTACTTCTTACAGAAGTTATTTCCAGTGAGAGAACTTGAGCATTCCCCGAGGCGGCTCAACTTGTGGAAGTCAATGCGAGCAGACGACATCTCGAAATGACGATCAAGGACACTTTTCGCGCCAAATGAAGTCTGTAGCAGTGTATATAGTTTGATAAGTGGACTGAGAGACTGTGGCCTTTGATCCACACCCTATATCCACTTGCCTAATTCCCCATTTCTGTAAGCCCTCAGCAGGCACTCAATAGTGTTATATATAATACAGTACATATCTTTAGGCATTGGCCGAAATAAAATTGCATTGTGAGGACCCTAGAAATCTCAGAATTACTTAAATGACTGCTGCACATATAGGGAAACTGCATTTGCCAAGAATGGCAATACTTGAAAAAAATCAATGTTTGAAAATTATTTAATCAAAACGGCTCCCTAAGGAATACCATATATACAACATAGAGACAACTAAGATGCGGATAATGAGCGTCATGTATTTACTGTGAGCTTCTGTAGCTCAGTTGGTTAGGACACTGGTCCTGCTAGCCAAAGACTCGAGTTCAAAGCCCGGTATAGGCAAGCTAAACTTTCTTCCTCTACATTAAAAGTATTTAGTTTTCTCTTTTTGCATAATGCATAGGTTAAATAAATAGTTCGCTTAATATACAAGGTACATTCAGAATAATGTAATAAATAACATCTTTCAAGAACCATTGGATCATAAACCATCATACAAGTATATATTCTGTTAGCAAATTTATATTTTTAAAACGAAAAAGCAGGTTTTACTGCAAACACTCTACAAATACTAAATCAACATTTTAAGGCACAAAACGGTCAAACAAATTGAATTGTTTTTTGTTTTGCAATGATTTGTATTGATTAATTTTATATAAAAATATATATTGACCAAATGAGCTGAATTTTGGATCAAAAAAATGCGAAAGAACCTTAGCGTTATATACATCTATATAATCACAATTGATTGACATTTAACACAGTTGTCTTCACTTGCATAGATTGTTTTAGAAACAATATACATTTACATTCATAAAAGTACGATATTAGTCGGTACTATTTAGGTGAAAGAGATATGTTTCTTTCAAGAGTTTTTTGCGTCATAATTGCAATGATTATTGCCTTAATATTTGAATAAATATTGCAAGCCACATAGTCCATTGTAGACTACCATACACTATTCATAGTACTATGAACTGACTAAGCTATTTTTCACTTCTCTTTTTTCTATGTATTGCGTTGTAGTGACGCGTACAGAGACAGTTCATAATATCTTAGCCATATGATATATCCCAGTGTATTTCTTAATAACGAAGTTGTTCCGTGGGGTTTTTCATTTCGATCTAACGTTTTCTTATTACATGCACATATATAAGTTTACAGAATTTATGGGTTGGTTGAGTTTAAGTTCCCCTTTTTCTGGATTACAGCTTTGGAGGATAAAAATGCCAGGAATTATTTATGTTTTCTTCTTGAAATCAGATTTGATTTAGTTCAACACGTTTTCGCCTCACCCCCTAGAATTGTGTTTGGGGTTTTTAATACAATTTTAAAACTGTTAACAACTTTAAGTTGATTAAAACGAAATAAATTTTAAAAAAGAACAGCAACCGAAAGCACACGTGATTCTTTAATATAATATAGCTTATAAAATTGTCGATATCTTAAATGAAATTCATATACAAGTATCAATATATTTGTTTTCTGTTTCAGTCTTTTTTCCTTAGGTATCACTAAAATCACTTTAATTTGAATTTTAAATTTAAACGACAAAACCGCAATTAAAAAAAAAACCCGAAAACGGGTATTAATACAGAATTTATGTAATACGTTAATTTTTACATGTAAACACGCTTGCGTATGTCTGTGCGCACTTTATACCTACATGTATATATGGAATGTCATCATTTAATAATGGTTTTTGGAACACGATAACTTAGATATTAGTATCGAAACTAGAAAAGTACGTTTTAAATAAATTGAGAATATGGTAGAGAAGATGAGCACTGAAGAAAGTGGGCTCATTTATTTTTTATCAACAGTATTAAAAATATACAGAAGGTATCCATGCATGTCATACAAATACTATATTAAATTAAGGAGTTGGTTTTAACAAAGAGACTCAAGCACACTAAAATCTGAGCACCAATGAATAATGACTAAACACCCTTGTCGTTTACATAACTAATAACAAAGCATAAATATTTGTATTGTGTTATGATTGACCAACGGACAGTTGGACCCACATGTGATTGAACTTTATATCATAACACATTCTCCACAAAATAATACAAAATTCCTACTCATTTATTTCGATTTTTACTACATTTAGAAGCAATTGTACGATATTGTTTTTTCAATAGATTCGTAACGGCAGTACGTATTTTTGTTCACAAGGGTAGTGTTGGATAAGACTGTTAGTCACACACACATTTGAAGTTAATATACAACATAAAGTATCATGGAAGATTGAAATTCGTTTGTTTTTGTGGGTTTTTTAAATTATTTAACGCCGTGTATACTCAATTCTATTTCACATATATGACGACGGATTATCCACGTCTCATGCCTTACTCAAACACGGTGGAAAACCAGGAGGAAACCTCGTAAAAAAACCCATATTGCCGTTGTCAGAGCCAGAGCGACTCAAACCTGCGAGCGGGACATCGAAAGGGAGTAAACTGACACGCTATCCACTGAACCGAGACTAGGGGCCATTCGTAATGATGTAGAACAACTTATTTGTTTCATGTCAGAACTGTCCGAAGCGGACAGTGGCGTAGAGGTAATACGTTAATATTTTTGAATACAACAAGAATTTTTAATTTACCCAAAAATACATGCATGATAAAGTTAACCACAAGAGGACGATTGAAGAAGCCAATTCCTCTGTTAAAAAAGTCATGAATAATGTTCATTAAATCAGAGAATTAAACTTATAATAATCATAATATAGGCTACAATCAAACTATTAAGTATAAACAAAATCTTAGCTCGACATGCAATATCCACACCCCTATCTGTTTTCGTTAACATCTATTCTAAGATGGCAAACAATTTCCCTCTAGGTGATATCGTTTACCGATTTTCCTAAGCATTTGCCAGCGAATCACTACCAAAGGGAGCTTACCTGTGTTCAGAGTGCTCACAGCTCCAAGTCATCGTCATCTATTCTTAATGTCAAGCGGGGTCTTTTCACGTCTGTACATATGATGTACATATATAGGGGCAGGTCATCGTTGT
>JAVFBW010141298.1:0-12919 GCA_034783835.1 Mopalia ciliata | reverse complement strand
GCCACAAACTGTGTCAGACTGGGTTGGGTGTTGGGCTGGTATCCGTATACTGTGTCAGATTGGATTGGGTATTGAGCTGGTGTCCGTAAACTGTGCCAGACTGGGTTGGGTGTTGGGCTGTTGTCCGTTTACTGTGTCAGACTGGGTTGGGTGTTGGGCTGACGTCCGTATACTGTGTCAGGCTGGGTTGGGTGTTGAGCTCGTGTCTGTATACTGACACAGACTGGGTTGGGTGTTGGGCTGGTGTCCGTATACTGTGTCAGACTGGGTTGGGTGTTGGGCTGGTGTCCATATACTGTGTCAGACTGGGTTGGGTGTTGAGCTGGTGTCCATATACTGTGTCAGACTGGGTTGGGTGTTGAGCTGGTGTCCGTATACTGTGTCAGACTGGGCTGGGTGTTGGGCTGATATCAGTGACTGGGAGGAGTACACATGTATTTGGTTGATGTCTCTATTCCATTAAGGTAGCACTCAGGTGACATTGTCGTCATGTCTACATCTAGCGTGATATTCAAGACTTAAGGTGGTTCAACAATTCAGTCAGTGTTAAAAACTATATTGTACCTGTATGTTTAACATATATTGTATTTTCTAACTTTTTGTTAATAAGTACATATATTGATTTTATTTACCGTTGTGTACTAATTACACCAGTTTCCCTAATCTCTATCCACAGTCAATTTTTGTGAACCTAAAAAAAAAATGTACACATCAATCAATGTCTTTAAAAAATACACAGTGCAGGTAAAGGTATTTTATTTTTCGAAACAATAAAAGTAAAGAATACTTACAGAACAGATTTTGACTAGTCTATTACAGGTATTTCACATTAGAGAAACAAACTTCAGTAATAAATATGTATAATATTGTACATGATTACCTTAAATTCTTGACATAATAGCCAACTGCAGGAAATTTCATTTTTTTTAAGTTTAAAAGGACATTAATTATTATAAGATTTAAAACTTTGCTCAAAGGACTGGTCTCTGTTGGGAACAATAGTAAGTACATGGATGTGAGGGTAGGGTTTCGCTCTGAGCTCACAGCTAAGAGGATCAGCCGAAAGATATAGGGTTTCGCTCTGAGCTCACAGCTAAGAGGATCAGCCGAAAAATATTTATTTCTACACTATGGTCTTTTTGACCCTGTGGCCTTCAAAGGATGACTCTGGATTGAGATTGTTATTCAACAGTTAACCAATTTACTTTCTGTTAGTTTTTGTATATTCACATCTAAAAATGTTTTTATCTGTTGTCATTTTGTAATTAAATAATTATTTTAAAGGTAATTTGTTTGGCAGTCTAAAGCATCTTTCAGCGTAAACTTAATTCTGATAAATTAAAAAAAACTATTTTTTTTATTTGTGTAATTGGTTAACAGAATGAATGAATTCCCCTGCTGCTTTAATATCAAGAAAGACTGTTTTAAGAGTATATGAATCCTCATATGTATAGAAAGTCTTTCAAAGTACTGCATTATGTAACAACAACAACAGCTAAAGTTTACATCAATAGATAGACTGTCAAGTACAAGTAGTTACCAAGAAATTGTTGTCCTTGATTTGAAGAATTTATTCCAGGCTTTATAAAACATAATCATGAAAATCCTTTTCAATGATTACCATCCTTTACAACAGGGCTTTCCCATATGGTTTCTTATATTTGGAATAGTTAAATTTCGTAGACTTACCTTTTTTTTTGAAGAAAAAACAATGACTGTATAACTCTATCTTCATAAGCCTATAAGTAATTTTGAATTAAAGTAATTAAACATCCAAAGCTGGTATGTTAGCAGAAGGGCAGACAGTTTCTCCAAAGGTGATAAATTCACTACTAGACTTCAAATTAAGGCATCATTTATTTACATTTAAATGCTTTTGAAGCACAGTTTTTACATATTAAAAGATCTTCACTTAAAATAATTTTCAGTTTTCTTTAATTTCACATACATGTATATTTTTATGTGCTGATGTGTATAATTTCTCTAATAGTTGATTGTTACATTTTTATGACTTTATTTTTCAGATGTGGTTTGATTCCCGCGGTAGAGCTTACGTCAGTCTAGCTACTCGATACGAACCAGTCCGAAAATAAGCCGAGTATTCATAAGTGAATAAGTTTTTTTTATATATCTGTATTTGTAGTATTGTTTTTCATGTTATTCTCCTTTGTTTTGCACGTCTGGTTTTTCAGTTGCATATTGTCTTTTTCATGTTGTCCTTCGTTTTGTACCTTTTCAGATTTTTCAGTTGAATCTTTATAGTTTTTGTGTAGTATTGTACTAGTTGATGTTGTATTTTTGTAGGTTGTTCTGCTTTTTGTGTTACATGAGTTATTTGTTTATTTCTTTTATAATTGATACCTGTTTTTAGGCACAAGTCAGTTTCTTTCCTTTAGATTCGTATTTTGGTATGAATGCATCCTTGTAAATTACTTCATATTATAAAAAATTTATAACAAGTGGACAATTCAATGGTTAGTATTGGGTTTTTGCAGACAATATTTCCAGGTTCATATGCCAAATTCTTTAGTGTAAGTAGGTTTCTGTACCCCTATTTGTCTTAATCCAGAGAAGTATCCAGTGCCATTGTAGTAATGGAAAAAGTATTGGCACCCAAACTATTTCAAGCCCAAATTAACATCAGTATATTACTATTTTCATTAATTCCTGTTAAAATCAAGCTAAAAGCGGATTCAGAACCCTGATTATGGTCTGAAGAATTTGGCATAGAAACTGGGAATTTTTTCTAGAAACTGTAACACAGATTTGATAAAAACAGGACTTTATTAACATTAATTCGGGCGCAAAATATTTTGGGCCTCCATTTCACAAACTAAATTTCCTGTAGCAATTAAGGCCTGCACATTAATATTTTGCAGCAGAACCATAAAATTGGTCCTTTCAAATTAAGGGAGATAACTTTGCAATTGCCGCTGGTTTGGTGATTTTTAAAATACATAAATGTGCATGGAATCTGAAAATAAAGCAATATTGCTTTACAACACAAACGTCATTTGTAATCTGATAGTCAAAGTTGGTAGCAAAATGCAGTTTTAGACAAACACGGCAAACATTTTGGGAAACCTATAAATTGGTACACCTAAAATAATTTTTTATAACCATGGGACGACCCCGTTTGGTCACTTTTTTCCAACTGCACCAACTTTGAAATTCCTCTGGATTATGTTGAGTTGTTAAATATATGGTGCACATGTATGTAGGTCTACTTGTAGACAGCATGAGTATCATGATCTGGGAACTGCATATACACAGAGGGGGGAAATGAGAGAAAAAGAAATTTTGAAAGACAATCAAACAAATTTCATAGTTAATAGCTGCATTATGGTTGAAGTCTTGACGAAAGAGTGAATGATTTTCTCTATTTTTTAGATGTATTTCATACATGTTGAAGCCAGGGAAGCTGGCCTGGTTTCCTTCACTCATTGCACTGGCATATTGTACTTTCTTGTGCCAATTAGCCTTGAATTACCCGGTAAACAAATCTAGTCAAATTAAACAAAAATGGTTGATATCACTGAGTTTGTAAGGCACAGATAACAAGAACCAGAGGTGATGTGTTGCACATTGTATTAGATGCAGAGTAAAAGCGCACAAACTCAGTAGTTATTCATTGTATGTGTACGTGTATGTACGATATTTTTATGAATTGTATAGTCTTATTTTTTGCTAATGTGTATAACTAACCCAAAATTACTAACTGGTATTAACAACTAAAAACCCAGCAGTTCAGGTAGCATTAGGTTAAATTTATGCTTTATAGCTACTTTTAACATTTATCACTTTAAATCGGATTAATTATGCAGAGGGTTTGGAGGGAGCTTCCTGATGGCTTGATGCTCTCAGAGCTAAAGGGCAGCATGAAGCCGATCTGTTTGTGTTGATTAAGTCTGGTGATTAAGTCTGGTGATTGTCGTGTCTGGTCTTTGTTGTTGAACTTATTGAGGGCTTTGGTTTTCTTCACCCTCTAGACCACATGTTACATGTATCAAGGTCTAGCTTCCCCCATGATAACGGTTATTGAGAAGACCTGTGGCACATTCCACAGTCATCTTAGCCTAAGTTAATCTCAATTGCCATGGCGACCAGTATTGAAGGTATTTTGTTGTCATGGTACATGTTCTTAAGATCAACTTAGGCGAAGATCGCTTTGTGGAAAAATACCCAGGTATTGACTGAGGGATGTTTCTTACATTTATTTGTGAGGATATCAAAAGTTTCTTGTCGTGACAATGTGGTCTCTTACTTACTTGTGGGGTTGTGGATGGGTTTTTACAGTTACTTATGGGGACCTGGATGTTTCATAACCGTTACATGTACATGTGGGGACATGAGGCCTGATGAGAAGCTTCTTAGTGTCTTTGAGCATTGACGTACCCATGTTGAGACTGGGAGAACATAGAGAGTTTCTTACAGGGAAATAGTGGGGACATCGATGGGTCTTTCAAGGCAAGGGTGGTCTTGTTCCATTGTGTGTAGGGACATGGATTCTAATGGTGACTTATGGCCCTGCAGAATACTCCATTGGCTTCCTCAGTCGATCGTAAGAGGCGAGAAAAGAGGTTGCTTTCTGTTGCCCTGGTGCTTTCAGAGCTAGAGGGTATAACTGGAAGCAGATTTGGTTGTGATGTTCTGTATTTTTGTCCGTCGTCATATAAGTGAAATACCCTGGAGTACGATGTTAAACACCAATCAAACAAACAATCTAATGGTGACTTATAAATGAGGAAATCCAGAGATTCTTAAAGCTACTAATTGGGACATCACTTGTTTCGATTTATGGGTGGGTTTTTTTATAGTGACTTTTGGGGAGATTAGGGGTTTCTTTCAGTTGTCTATTCTCATAATTGTAAAGTTATATGCTTGTACAAGTACATGTTTGTTTTAAGTTCATATTGTATGAGTTTCAATATTAAAACTTTCTTACTACATGTACATGACTACATGAAGTATGTAATAGAAAGAGTGAATAGCAAAAAATACTGCCTTTTTATTATGTTTGTATTAGTATTAAGAAGCCTATAAAATTTTTATGGAAAAAAGGAGATCTATAAATACACTTTTTCAACTGCTGGTTTACTTTGTCTCTTAAAGTTTTTACTGGTCCTCGTGGGCCATTAATGATTTTTTATTTTTTTTTTTAAGTTCATAACAGTGCAAAAGTATTTTGTAATGCCATTAACAAATAATTATCATTGGAAAGGCGTTGACGATTAATGGGATTATCACATACTGTGAGCTCTCTATAGTTGTATCTGAAGGTGTAGCATGGCTCTGGCAATAGCAGGGGTGTTTTTTACGAGATTTCCTTTCGGTTTTCCACCATAATAAGGCTGTGTACAGTGTGAAGTGGACAATCAAACTGAAGGTGTAGCTCCAATAATGTATTAAGTAGCATTTGTATTAAACCAAATATCTAACAACTCAATAGAATTATTGGGAACTCATATCATTCTCAACAAAATTTCGCACAAAAAGGGAGTCTTGGTTTAGTAGTTACTAGTTAGCATGAACTCTTACTAATGTAATTCTACTTTGATGCACCATTCATGGAATCGAGTCCTACTGTCAACCATTAGGTATGTGAGTGAGTCACACAATGTGGCTCAAACAAATTGAAACAGTCCACAGTAATTAGGGATAAGTGAAGTACCCTTGAGTATGACATAAAACCCCAATCAATCAAACAGGCACCCTTTTTTATGTTAACTTTTTTGGTGTTATAGAGTTATATACAGCACTTTTATAGTGATTTTAATTTAAATATACAAGAGTTTTAAAATATTATACAGTCATTATATTCTTAAAGTGATCTACAATGTATAGTCCGCAGGGTCTTAGCCACAAATCAAAACATTGGTGTCCTAGATGGTCATTTTGTTTAAGTTTTAAAGTAGCTGGATGTCCAATATTACAGTTTCCCAATCTCTTGCATGTTAAAGTTTCTCAAAACAGGGTGTCCAAATGAGGCAATTGTTTACTTCAGGGTGTCCAATTGGACACCCCTCTGCCTAAAAATGATAGTCTGCCTGATAATGGGCTTAGAAAAACTGTTTACCTCAAAATCAGCCAGAGAGTCCAGCAAGACCAAAATCAAGAATGCTTTATACAAACACTCATTGGCTCTCTAGAAACTACATCTGTTCATCAAGCACTGTAATTTTGCCAACTTTGTATAATTGTACCATATATTCTGCTCTGTGCTTGTCTATCTTTGTTGCCAGTGACCTTCATTGTGATTCTTTCACCCATAATTGGTTGAGGTGCGCCATGTGTTTGAAATTACCTTATGTGCAGCGTTAAACCTCAACCAAACAGCATTATTTCCACTAATGAGTTTCACAAAGCAAACTTACAACTTAAATAAAAGGTATTTGGTTGTTCACTAAATTTACTCAATCAAATAGATAGCATTGTTTATTTTATCCATTGTGGATTTTTTATTCTTGCCATAAAATTAACAAGTGTGCACCCAGAAATTAAAAAAAATGTTATTTCTTTTTTTTCTGAAGAGAGCTCTGCAAGATATGAAGAATTTTCCTTGGAAGGAGAAAGTTGGAATTTTAAAGGGACTGTCTGAAGAGAAGAGATACTTATCTGTACCAGCCAAGATGCCTATAAGATCTTCATCCTTTGTTCTGCCAGAAATCCAGGAAGGTATATCTTACGATGATGGATTGCATTCCCAAGGATTTAGGTCAAGTCCTGTTAGGAGACGCCCATCACAAGCATCCGGGGGCATGTCTGATAGTGTGTCAGGACGGAGTTCGGCTGTAAGCGGAATTTTGTCCAAAATGACCCTGTTTAATACTGTTTTTTCAGGGAAAGGATCCATTTTAGGGGAAGACAATATTTCTGATAAGAGAAAGAATTTTGCAGAAGAGAACAATTTTATGGCAGATATTGACTCTGGGACTGATATCCTACAAGGCAGACGGACTTATCCTGATGGAGCAGGATCTGATGCTAATCCCGAAACAAATCAGCCATATGAACTAAACATTAAACCTTTGGCACCAAAGTCGAAAATGGAACTACTTTTTCCTCCACGTATAACACAAACTGATACACGTTTGGTGCATAATGATAAATCGTGAAACCTTTTTAACAGAAAATAGAAGATTCTGAGAAACGGGCTTAGCAAGAAATCAAAAGTATGGAGTCCAACATGGTCATTTTGCTTAATTTTTCAAGTAACTAGGGGTTCAATTTTAACAGATTCCATATCACCTGCATGTTAAAGTTTCTTGAAATAGGCTGTCCAAATGAGGCAATTGTTCACTTCAGGGTGTCCATTTGGACCGGTGGACACCCCTTCTACCTAAGCCTTTGTTCTGAGGGGCATGGCACTGGGCCATGGCCAGGGCATGGACTATTCTGCCACCTGACACATAAGGGCAGTTTCTAGAAATTTGTCCAGGTTTCTATCCCTATTTCATCAGCGTTCTGGTGCCCAATTCGGTTTGATTTTAATACACTGACATTAATTTGGACTTGATACTTTGGGCGCCAATACGTTTTCCAGAACCATATTGACTGTAGGGACTCCTCTGCACATCATTGTTGCTACAGTACATGACATGTTTTGTCGTTACCCTAAATCATCTCAAATTTGTTTATAACCAATCCTAAATTCTTTGTTTAGGGTGACAATATTACAGCATGTAATCTGTAACAAATTTAAGTTTTCCGAGAATGGTTGATGCTTTCGACTAGAAAAATTCATCTTCTGCCTCTCCGACACAATTTTCAAGTTTGAGGGTATTATCAGAAGTCCATTTAGTGGTATTATCCATGTTGCATTGGTTTTAATTGAAGAGTGTTCTCAAGGGAGGGAAGCCTTACTTGAAAATGTTGCAGGCCAATATTTTTTTTGCGGGTCAATATTTATTATTATATAGTTCGTTGCGCATATCTGAAGAAAAAAAATGATTAGCCATTGCTTAATTCATCATGTACTCATAAGGTAAAACTGTGATATCAAACTTGTAGCTCAATGTACAAGTCGAGTGAATAGAGGTTAACCAATCACCAATGGCCATTCCCTTATCTGCCCTGAGTTGGATCAATTACGTTAAAGATTGTTGACTACATGTAGTACTGTTTGACTGAGGTCTATATGATCCATGTGTATGAACATGTAGGTCTGTTCCTTGTGTTTTGTTGTTACTTTATGAATGTCATGTACTAAAACAGGTAAGGCCTTTTAATTCAGTCTATGTTGAGTTACGGGGCTCTATTGGCGGAGCCCGACAGGTATATATGTCAAGTCATGTGATCTGTGATATTTCAAGTCATCCACACCTCTTCCAGCTATCCATTGAATTCTTTCTAGTTTTTGCATAAATGGAAAGTAAAAAAGTTTGTAACTCTCATTTCAAGTCCTACGGCTGCATCCAAATGCAGCACAAAATATTGATTGGGAAGAACAGTATTCAAATGGTAGCGACAGAGTTACATGTACCTGGAAGTCGAGTAGAAGAGAACAAGACTTTCATACCTTACATGAATATGGCAACTAGGGGTTTGTAGAACTCAGCATACAACAAAAGACCATAACTGGAGTTAACATCTCCAAACAATGGAAAAATTGTAATCATTTTTTCCTACCAACTGTGAGTTGTAAATGGACTAACCCACGAGAAGTTTTGTGCCATGTTTTATTCGATATGTGTAAATGTTTGGTTATGAATGATTTTTATTCAATAACTTGTGTGTTCAATTCATAATAATAAATATAATTGTTACTGCTGAGATTATATTCATTGTGGCATATTCAAGAATATATGGCTTTATATATTTTATAACATTTAAAGAATATTTGGGGCATCAGGGTTTTTTATTGACAGAAATGCACTTGAGGCATTTACAAGTAGAACATAACATCCTTAACTCTGATGTCATACATATTGTAGTTTCTCCTCAATTTATGGCATATGGTTTATCATTAATGGATTTTTAAAACTTGATCATACTGGCACAGGGATGTCGATTAATAAACAAAATGAAGAATCATCTCTTTTTCTAGATGACCTATCAGAGACCACCCTCTAAAAAGGTAACGGTACATGTGTATGTTAGTACATGTCTTTTGGTAACATTTAAGCGGTTTTAGATGTCAAGAACAGTTAAATTTGTGTATCCTGATAATTAACTTAGCGCTAGAATCAACTCCAATGTTTGCTGTTTTCTATGAAGGGCCAATTTTACATCTACTCAAGAAAAGACTTCATAAAGCTATGATATATCGATACACTATAACCTTATTGATCACTACAAAATTAATAATGTTATTTTAAATGTTAATTTGGTCCAATTTTGTGAAAATCTTTATTTCTGTATATTAATATAATGTTAACCATCATGCTGGCCTAATTAAATGTTAAATGCTTGTATATAGGTCTCAAGCAATATTATAATAGTACATGTGCCTTAACATAAGTTCTTATAAGATCATGTGCCTTTGAAAGCTCTTAAAATGAGATAAACATTTGTTTTTGCTGTATGGTACAATGTACCGTACCATCATAAAGTGGCGGAAACTGTATGCATTTGTGTAAAATTTTGTATTGATATAATTGTACTGTATTAACTGTTTTATTCTAGATCATTTTGTGTCGTTTTTCCTCAGGGCTATTGGGCAACAAGAACTCATTTTGTGTGTGTTTTGTTGCACAAAGTTGTACTCACGGCAAGTCACATGATGGGTGATTCATTCCCCTATTGCTAGGCCTGACTAACCACTTCCTTTGAAGTATGACTTGTACATTTCCCAATATTAAAAAAGTACACCAGAAGAGGCGATTGGGATTAAATTTGGAGACCAAATATTTTATTTGATTAGGGTTTAAAGTCGTACTCAAGGGTATTTCACTTATATGACGACGGATTATCCACTTCACACTGCCTTGTTACCATGGAAAACCAAGAAGAAACCTTGTAAAAACCACCCCCACTATTGCCGTTGCCACAACGTGTGACCAAATCAAAAGAGTTTTAAGACAATTAGTGGGTGGCAAACATTTATGTCCGCGTACTATTTTTGTCTAAAAAGGTCTGAACTGGTAACTAAAGTATACTTGGATATGGATATTGCCAGAATCTACATTGGTATGTGAAATAACTAAAGGGTGGCATAACAAACCCAATTTAAGAAATATTTAAAACCAGATATGTGCTTTGGTTCTGTGGTATGGTACCATGTTTTTGTGCCATAAACAAGCTGTATTTGTAAGAAATTTATAAATGTCCATTTTTTTGTATGTTCTGTTCTAGTTTTTGTTACTTTTTTTACCCTGTGATAATGAGCTGTTTAAAAAACATGATTTTATACTTATGAACGTGGACAGTATTTGAAATATTGCTACTTTTTAAACAAACAAAAAAAGTCAATAAACTGTTATGAATATTAGGCTAGTTTTTTCCAAATAAAAATCATTTTGTTAAAGGGGAATATAAATAAAAATAAAAAAATTAGCCTGAATAATGTATTATTAGCAGTAATTACAAATGGTGTTTTGCATGTAACTTTTATTGAAGTACTTACAATTCAGTTACCAAAACGGGTCTACCTCAAATATATTCTTATTGCAGGGGGCGTAAAAAATTTTCTCATTGTGCATCCTTCAGTCATAATCAGTGGTTGGAGGGAGCTTCATGTTGCCCTGGTACTTTTTGAACTAAAGAGAAACAGGAAGCTGATATGTTTGTGATGTCTTTATTGTCCTGTGTCCATTCGGCTGGCACGCTGTCATGCGAGAGAAATAACCCTGCTAAAACAAACAAGCCATCACAAATGTGTGTGAACATGCTAGTTGAAAACAAACTTACCAATTAACTTCAAACTTTGTATGTTGTAGCTTCCTCATGTTAAGACGACCGATGGGATAGCATTTCACCAAATTCTATAAAACAAAATGGCTCTTTTTTGCATTATTTACAATATTCATGCCTGTAGGTGTTGTGAACACATTCACAGATCAATTTTCACCAGAATCTGTGAAACAAAATGGCCACCATTCATATGTTGTGAACACACTAACTGTAACAAATTCACGCATAAATTTGAAACTTGATATATAGCCACTTCCTATTATAAGACAATGGATGTGACAGAATTTCACCAAATTCCGTAAAACCTAATGGCCACCATTGCATAATTTTACAATATTCACACCTGTGTTGTGAACAGGATAACTCGATACTAGAGTACTTGTAATGTTTGTTTTAGGTGGGTTTTATGCCATGGATAGGGTATTTTCTCCCATCTATTGCACTGGTATACCATCACATAAAAGAAATAACCTGTATGCAACTTTAAACTCCCAATCAAGCTCAATATACATGCTTGTAGCAAGGATGCCCAATGTTTATAAACTTGGTATTACACCATCTTTCCAGAAAATGCTTAAGCAAATACTGGAAATTCCATTTTAAAGCAGATTTGCTTTATGCTGAACCTGTTGTAATGAAGCTACTCAAGTATTTCTGAAAGTTCATATTTTTATCCCCTTGAAATAATGTTTCAATAAAACTTTATAGAGTTAAGAAAGCAGCTGAATTTTTCTGAACATTAAGAATTACTTAAGTAGCTTTATAAAGGATCAAGGTGAAATAGTTTGGCACAGGTGGAGTTGTTTTAATAAGTGCACAAATGATGTGTTTGTTTAATTGGGGTTTTATGTCGTTCAAGGGTATTTCACTTATATGACGATGGATTGTCCACTTCACACTGTTCCTTGCCCTATTATAGTGGAAAACCAAGAGGAAACTCCCTAAAAACCACCCCTGCCATTGCCGGAGCCACATCTTGTGACTTCCTGATATGCCTGAGGCTCGAAAGACACAAATGATATGTATTTGTTCCGAGTACAGGAGTAGTAAATCTGAAGAATGAAGGATTCAGTTTGATCAACAAATTAGTACTTTATTGTGACAGGACAGTTACAAGTATCAGAAATTTAAGACAAGTTCAATAAAATAATCAGTTTGCTGTTATTAAAATATAATGCACAATTATGATGTTGTAATAAAATGTAATCAAGCAATAGACAATTTGTGACGTCACAACTAAGTTTACATTCTTTTTCAACAAAAAATAGTTTTAAAAAAGGAGACTTTAATAGGGTGTGGTTATTTAACTTGTATAATCTTTGGTAGTTAATGGCACTAAATAAGTTTTACAGACTACCAATGAGTAAACAAGTTTTACAGACTACCAATGATTATCATGTTTTACAGACTATCACTGAATAAACAAGAACACAATACACAAAAAAATTGACAGTACCATGAAATAAAAAATATTCCATACATATGGATACAATTTAAAACCAGGTAAAGCACCACTATTTATCATTGAAAATTCCTAGGAATATCTGTAACAGTAAATCAGATCACCTCGTGAGGGTAACTTTCATTTTTGATAAGATAAAAGAAAAACCAACCAGAGGAGTCGGGTTTTCACGCAATAAATCCATGGTTATAAAGCTTTTTAATGTTAGTTTCTAAAAGTCATCAGATAGAACACAGATCACCGAGCATGGTGTCTTTTTTTTTATAATAAACTGTTATAATAAAAAGACACCATGCTTAGTGATCTGTGTTCTATTCTAAATTAGACCAAGCATATAAAGTGGGTGGTCTGAGAATAATAATAAAACAGGATAAATTGCAAAACAAGGCTGGGAGATTGTTTCCTTTTGAACAGTGTTCGTTTGATTGGGGGTTAAATGTCGTACTCAAGGGTACTTCACTTATATGACGACACGCCAGCCCAATGAGTGAAGGAAACCACCCTCGACACCACTGGCAACAAACACAGGGTGACAACAACAGGATGCAATACAGACACCACAAACAGACCAGCTTCCTGTTCCCCTTTTTAATAGCTCTGAGAGCA
>JAVFBW010141287.1:0-12919 GCA_034783835.1 Mopalia ciliata | reverse complement strand
TCAACCTACAAAATTTTCTGAACAGGTATATGTTCTAACTAAGAAAGTGTTATTCCAAAATAACAAAAAAAAACAGTTATAACCGTTTATGCAGTATATCGTGGTACATTATAGCGTAATCACACTGTCTTTTTACGTAACCTATATACAAGACCACCGTTCGCACAAATTATTTTCACGTAACCGAATGATAGGTTACGTAGGTTTTAGTTCACGCGAACGGTAGATGGGGGTAAAAAAAAAATCGAAAAAATACGGCCCGAGTATGTCTTGGCTAAGAATACATTGCCCTTCGAGTGCCCAAAAGTATGAACCACACAAATATTAAATAGTATTATAAATAATTAAACAAAAATATAAAGAACCTATTGGTTAAGCAAAATTTCCCATTGTATCAGACAGGTGGTAAAACTTATTCTCTTTAACTAAAATAGTCATTGCTCAATCCGGGTCCCAGTATATCTCTGGAATAATCACAACTCGTGATTAGTGTCTACTAAGAAACTCTTCTATGGGAGTCCATGTACAACATGAGATAAGTCATCGATTAATCAAAATCCCTGTGCCAGTGTGATTGTTTTCTTAAAATATTTAATAAAGAATGTATGGGGCTGCAGGCCATTTAAGGACAGGGCAGTCACCCACACAAAGTTATATGGACAAAAGCGATGCTCAGGTCCACCTATTTTTTTTTTTTTTTTATGGGTGCCTGGCTAGTTCATAAATTGCGATTTGGCCCAAAGTCCTCAACATTATCTGTTATATTGTACCGAATTTCCATAATCTCTCTGTTATAGCACAAACAGTATTGCAATGTTTACATGCAGTGGAAAGTACTACCAATGCAACAAACCGCAACAAACACATGCAAAGAATAGCTAGGCAGATATTAAAAGGAGGTACATGTATAATATAGATATATATTTCAATGGAAAACCTTGGGATACTTACAGTACAGACATGAATACATGTAGGTCACATTTAACACAATAAAGGAAAACACACACTTAGCCACAAAATACTAAACCTCTACACAACGTTACCTGTAATATACATCTTATATCTAAAGGTAATGGTCATTATTGTAATCATTCAGGTCAGATATGCAGAAATATGGTATGACAGGTGAGACCATATTTTTTCCAAGATGCACGGTCCAAACAAAATCATAAAAATGCATTTCAAACTTATTTTGTTTATTTGGTTGGGGTTTAACGTCATACATGTGTACTGAACATAACTCAATAATGGAGTTGATTAGAAAATAAGGTTTTAGTGACAAGTTTTCTATAGTTTTTGGATCTTTATAAGTGTTAATTATGCTATCAAAGATTTTCAGTAACAACTCTAAATTCGCATAATGAGTTCATTCAAATAAGGAAAGCTTCAGTATTGTCAACTAATGTATGAGGACAACAATACATAGACCTAATGTTTAACTAAAGCTTACAGGCTGTCTAGGAAGTGTAAACATGACAGTTTGTTCAGAGCCAAAGTCTAAACAAGTCATTATTTGTCTAAGTATTAAGGAGTTATCTGAGTCTACACATTCATCAGCTTTAACTAAATAACGAATAAAAAATGCAATTGTTAACAACTGTATCTTTCAATAATGGGTTTTAAGAATGCCTATATATTAAGGCATATATTATGCTAAATTATATCTTTGATAACAGGGTTAAACAGAATTTGACCAAGTTGATTTTACGGGCATGCTAGCTGCCTGGAGGCTGAATAAAGTGACAAGTGTAGTGTTTTGTTCTGAAATAAAAATTAATACAGTAATAAGACTGGGACTTCACCTAATATTATAGCATTTACTGGGGAATGCAAGTTATTTTCTCTCACTTCCATATGTCTTTATATTAAAACTCAATCTCAATACTATAGTAAACCCGATGACAAATTGACTTCTATGTATCACCTCATTCAGTCTTTTTAGATAAGTTGGATTCCCGGCTCCCAAATACAGTAACGATGTTCTCAATAAAAATAAGAACAATTTTGCATTTTTGCCTTTTCTCTTTCCCACTGTCCTATAGATAGGCTTGATTTACTGAGAAATTCTGAGCCTGTATAAACATAAATATTGATGCATGCAATGAATACATGCTTGTTCATTTGTTGGCACATTGATTAAAATGAGACATAAATTCAAATGCAAAAGGCAAAGGCAAAAAAAATCAAGATAAGGACAACAATTGGTAAATTAGGATTGACAAGTGGATTTTAATCTATTCTTATTTTCACTGAGAAGACCTATCAGAAGTGTTTGCAACCACAGAAGAATGAAGTTCATAATGTTACATACAAGTACCTTTACCTAAACCGACCACACCAAACCTTAACCAGACTAGTGAACCGTATTATAAAGGCTGTGACTTGGAGCAATGACATAAACCAGTATATGTCACTGGTGATGGACCAATTGTTCAATCAGACCATACACACCTATTTTGTGCTTGATTTATATCACAAACAGTGTTTAAGAGATTTCTATAGGCTCATAGTGATAGTGACTGACTGGGTGTCTCCGTGTGAGACAACCAAGAAGCAATTTTATGCACCACATTTCAGTCAAATTTAACATGGGAAAGAACCGAAAGATCGGGGAACAATAAAAAGAGACAACATGTTTCTGAAAAATGGTGATTTGAGACACACTTCCTGATTTCTGGCTTATACTATGAGTAGGATATTTATATGTGACGCTTTGTGGTTTCTTCTTCGTTTGATTGGGTTTTAACCCAATTCCTCAGGTTATTACACTCACATGCACATGATGTGTCAGCTTAATGGGTGAACGAACCACCCTTGAATGACAGCACTGGCAACATTTGATTGATTGATTGATTGGTGGGTGACAGGTTTTACCCAGTTTTTTAAGGGTATTTCACTCATATGATTGCGATGTTGAAGCATTTTCATTATGTTGAAAATTAATTTACCTCCAGTGCTAAGAAAAGACAGAATTTGAAACTACCCAGAGCCAGAGGTACACTCAGACTGGCAACAAAGACAGGACAAGACAAAAACAAGACAATCACAAGATGCCTTACCACCACCATAAACAGATCAACTTCATGTTTTCAATGCCCTTTAGCTCCAAACGCACCCAGAAGCTCCCTCTCAACCCTATAATGTGGGTATTTACCGATTGTGCATTTGTGTAAATAAACAGATCAGAAAGATCCCGATTTAAATAAACTAAGAAGATGCCCATAGAGTTAAAGAAACAATTCAAATCGCTTATAATTAAACAAGGCCCTTGAAGAAGTTTTTATCCTTTAACAAATTAGACATAAGTCCCAGAGGAAGCATGAATTATCTTTTCTTGCCACATTTATGTCATGTTGGACCCCTACATAAATAGTACATTTTATATGCAAGCCTACCTGTACTATTATAAGTTAACTGACATACATTGCAGGCCTTCAGATTTGAGGTACATACATGCGGTCTGTGTTAAATAATAGGACAGCACAGAGAGCACACCTCCATACCGAAAGGCCTACAATGGTAAACACTTCATCCAGAAATGTAATGTTTATGTTAACCCCCTTCTTAACGTGGTAGAAACAACTGTAATAGAGATCTACATAATGCCATTAAGATCTACACTGGAAGGATATTTCTTCTGAACATTGAGATTTTCAATGAATTTGAAACGGTTAAATCGTCTTTTAATAGTACAAAGTTCAAAAAATTTATGAAAAAACATTTACATACATTTTGCAACCCTTTTTACACGTATATGTATTGCGCTACTTCACAGCAATGACAGCATACACAAAGTTTGCATTGGAAAAGTGTTATTTGTACAGTTTATTATACTGGTGTTTCCCAGTTGCACATGATGTCCATACACTGAGATGAGTCAGAGCAGTATTTTTCTATACAATAAATAAATACACAATATGACCTAGTATATATTTCGCTGCATTGTGTTTCAAAATTGTACTCAAACCTACATGTAGCCCAGTAGTATCTTAACCGACTGAAACACAATTTGCAAAGCAATTCTTATGGTTAGGTACATTTGTGTTTAATATTACCCCTGTAGGAGGCCATTTACAGAGGTTACTTTTATAATTTCATTGTATTCACTTAATTGTATGTTATTTTAAATACACATAAATTATTTAATTCAAATGTACCACATAAAACCTGGTGTTCTCATACATAAAAAACACATATAATCAAAAGAACTGAAATAAAACATATTATTAATTATGTAATATGTATCTGTTACATTTGGATTCTGAAGTACAGCAATCAAGAGTTATATATTCTGAATAAATGAATAGAGATAAATATAATTTTGATTCAATACAAATCATGATTTAAAATTTCAAAAACTGTCTTCATAGTGCATATTTAGTTTCTTTTTGTTATTATAAATTCAGGAACAAGTTTTGCCCATAACCAAAATTTTATATCTGTATTTTTAACCAAATTTAATATTTTGCAATACCTATATTAAAGTTAATTATTAAACTGGATATGTTATCAATGGAGCATACTGATAACGTTTTTCAATGTTTCAATAAGAACAGAAGTGGCTTTATTGAAAGAACCTAAGCCTATTGTGAATATGGATGAATGAGTGCTAGAACACCAATCAACCGAAATAACTAAGTACCATAGGTCATAATGTGTAATACATGTACCTAGGGTTCAATCATATAATACCAAATATTTTTAAAATCTTACATTTGGTAGCCAACTAGCTTAGTATGCTTGTCACTTGCTTAGATACAAAGTAACATAAATGCTGGATTACTTGTTCACAAATTCAAATCCAATGGGGAATTTTATATATAACAATGATATTTACATCTAAGCTATTGTATGGGTCTTATCTTTGGGTTAAGCTGTATGTTGTGGTCTATGTTAGGTGTTAGTTGGAGGAAGGCTGAGTGTGGGTATGATATTGAATTGAAGGGAAGGTATGCTTGCATTAGGATAGTGTCTTATGTGTTAGAGTGGTGTTTGATTGTCTTTATGTATTTATTAACATTAGTTTGTACTATTATATATTATTGGACATTTTAAGAAATAAAATCTAAATGTTGCTTAAATTATGTCTGTATATACAGATAGATTTGCAACTTTTTTTTTTCTTCTCTATATTACAATTGTATTATAATTGCACACTTTGTTACCGGTATATAAGCTTACATGTACAGTATACTAGAACAGATAGAATTGTTAATGAGGAATAAAAACAAAAAACATAGATATTCAATCTTTGGTTTTTACTATTATACACTTTGGTTACAAGTATTATATGTTGTGACTGACCTTAGGTATGAATTGTTTCCGATTTGTCATTTTGGCTGCCTGGGCACATGTGATTTAGACTGTTAAAATCAATAAATCCTACAACTTTAGTACTCCTGCCCAGGCACACAGGATAATATGGACTACTATAGTAACTCTAGAATAGTATAATTGTTGAATTATGAAATTTTTGAACATTATTCAAATCACATATTTTTTGTCATAACTGTTGAGAAAGAAAAATATGTAAGCTTATGTCTCAATGCATTGATGATGATATGATAATATATAATCGGATTAATGGCCAAAACACGTATAGCATAAATTAAAGTTAATGAATCCTGCACCAAACGACTTATGGGCTACAAAATATGAATTGTGTTGGCCCATTGCTAGTATAAAATAGTAAATAGTTACTTCAAAAAATAGTACGTAATGACGTCAACGGACAGTAATGTATGTGCAACAACACAGCAGAGGGAAATGTTCGGGCTACCTCGGCCAAGGATAAACGCAAGTGATGACAATTAAATGACATTAAATAAGGAAAAGTCAAAATAAGGAATATAAAAAAAAAATAATAAAAAGAGAATATTTTGACGGTTATTACCTGCATAATTCGCCGAATTCTTCGAAATTCAGCTTCTTGCTTTTCTTCTCGCTCACCCAGTAACCTAGTCTCATGTTGTTGGGTTTGGACCAATGTGTTGTAGTCACATGTGGACAAGTAGGGCCACTGTTACTGTTTGGACGTAAAATGACATAGCCCTGTGCTCTTATATGCGGGCTGGATGGCCTCTGTCACAAAACACCTATAGAACTTAGACCTCTACCTTCTGCCTTCCCGCTCCGTCAAGCACCATTCAATGGAATGGCTCCATCTAAAAATAGATCAGCGTATTGAGTTCTCGGAACAACGCGACCTTACGAGATGACATCATCATTTTAGTAAATTTCTTTTCATGTGCAAAAAAAAATAAAAAAATAAAAATAATTTAAAATAACACCAGCCAGAGATCCGCTTCTTTTTGTACGATTCATTAGCAGTGTGTGCTTGTGAAAATAAGGTTTAATGAGCTGCGCGGCTGATAATGTTTATGCGCAGCTATAAAAACTTGAATCGTCCCACAGTACGGACGCTCCATACAGATATAATACAGCAGGCATATATGCATATATTTCGTATACATATATCTAGACTACACCTGTTGGACTGCACGTACAATATATGTATTTGCGCACATTAATATTGTTATAATTTGGAGGGTGGACATGTAAACATGTTTTCAGCGTATGTTTTTTGTTTATATACATCTAATGGGATTTTCTGGTTATTATTTTTATATGTTAAAGAAAAAAATATACATTTCGCTTCTATCCGATAATGAGTCTTTGATCTAGCAAATTCTAGAACATGAATTAACTTGCATTCAGATTTCATTAAACAATTGTAAACAAAGTCCAAGCAAAATTTCAGAAATACATATATATATGCCTACCATATATAGATCTCTAAATAAGGCTTCTAACGGTTTGAGTGATAACCGGGCGTGTAGGCCTATGCTTGACAAATTTATGTGCCATGTTCTCTCAAAAAACTTAAAACAAGAATGTCGTATCTGCTACTCCTCAACTAATCCATAAATGAAGACGTGACGGTTTTCGAAACTGTATAGTTTAGCAATTAATATACATGTAGACAGGCCGACTTGGTAAAAATTATCAGTACAAATATATGAATTCTTAGAAATGATCTTAATTCTTGGCGAAGATTTAAATACCGACAAAAAAAGTCTTATTAAATGGATGTTGAACGTATATATTATTCCAGGTACGACAGTATTTAACTCTATAGCTGTATTTTTTTATTGGATAAATAACCTACATGACATAGTTATTTGGACTAAACCTTTAGCAGCTTGTTGAATATTCTGAACTATATAGTCGTTGAGACAGTCACCTCGCCCTGTATTACAATACACTGTAGGCCTTTTTAGTATCGATAAGTTACAAAGGATATATAAACATGTACTGTGCATTGCACCCGGTATATATAGTTTTAAAAAATATCCTTCGATGCCTGATAATAGATAAATGAATTCGTGTTTTGGTTTTATTGTTGATTCTGTTGTTGATTTGTTTATTTGTTTTGTTTTTTTATCTATTTTTCTTTACAAATGTTTGCAAGAAAGCATTTTCATTAAAACGTTGCATGTATAAAAAAAATCTAATTTTTATATATAAAATGATGATATATTTCATTGATGTTTCACGCCTTACGTATATTATTACTTCCATCCAAACGTTGCTTTGGAAAGGGCTGTACTTTTTCTGATTATTTATATGTCGTTGGAATACCTATATATATATGTTACCTCCATTTATATAAACAAGATTTTTTTTAAAAATCACTACACCATTGAATGGGAACAGTTAGTTTATTGTACATTTATCAGTGCTTTATATTAGCTAAGGGCTAATTTTGTTTATAATTATATTGAAATTGTCGTTATTTAATTTAAAATCATTTTACGTCCTGTCGTTAAATATCATTGTTCGATTTTAGAAATACCGTCTGTTACCACATTTGCCACATACGTCATTGATTGTAGTTGTATAACGATTGGTAAGTTTGCACAGAAGTGTCAATTGAAAAAATAAGTGTCTTCAATGTAGGTCTATATCCGCTTGGTAATTCATAAAATACAATATTAGGTATAATACAGTTCTCCTACAGCCTGGGTATACGTACACTGATGCTATCGGGACTTAGGGGCAACATGAAGCTGGTCTGTTTGTGATTTCTTTGTATTGCTTTCTGTGATTGTTTTGTCCAGTCTTGTCTAGCTTTGTTGCCAGTGGTGTCGAGGTCGGATTCCTATATATTAAACCAAACCGTCATATGTGTGAAATAACTTTAAGTACAGCGTTGAACCCCAATCAATGAAACCACGAAACATCCCGACTAAACTGTTGTTGGTTGAAATTGTTCCATGTTTAATCATGGGCCTGTCAGGCACGCATTTTGTTATACTTTGACTCTGGTGATGACAAAATGAACCAACGCAAAGACACCTCAAGCAGCAGAGACTCCTGGATGCACATTATGGAGTTATAACAATGACGGTATATGGGCGTATAGTTCGTCTCAGCTATACAACCAATATGATTGAAACATGATTAAAAAAAGTAACAAATATACAGGCCTCAACAGGATGCTTCGGGCTACCAGACATACTAACTCTGGATCTTTTGGCAGCCACGGGTGTTCCTTCTATACTTAATTGAGGTTCTCGACTGATCCAAAGCCGAGGCCGAGACAATGAAGCCCCCCCTCCCCCCCCCCTCCCCCCCTTACTAATGTCCATGTGGGTTTTTTTTCACTGCTTCGCAGGCCAACAATATTCTTAGGCAAATTAGATTAAACAAAAAGCCGCGACTGCATGGTGTGACATCCATTTCTGCCAACGAAGTATTCGGGCGAGTTCAACTAACAAAACTCCATTTATCTCGGTCTAGTATAAGTTTTCTTATCACAATTTTATGTTGTTTCTTTGTTATTCCATGTTCAGTACACATTTTAAAAATGTAATATTTAGAACCATCTGTGGTCCTGATGTAAGTTTGTCTTTAATTTTAGCGCTGAAGTATCTTCATTCTGCGTCAGGACTCCACGTCATCGACTGTGTTCAGTTGTTTGGGGGGGTTACTCACTATCTATAGCGGTACTTTACAGTCTATATAAGATACGTATTCGCATCTAGTTACTCATTTGTGTCGTCGCATGGTACTTTGGTCGTTCATGTAAATTACATCTCAAAGCATTACACCACCCTTATCACACATCACACAGCCTACACCCCACGCTCAATAAACGATAATATTTCAAAAGCACGACTGCAGTTCGAATTAATCTCAGGGTAGCGGCGTTACATAGGCCATCATGGCATGCCTAGTGTTCGCCTATCCGATTTTCTTTCTTTAAGGAAGTATAAATATCGAAAAATCCTTCGACACTTTCCATACCGATTCAGTTATCTCGGAGGTGCATGCATGAAAGCAATTATATTACATGAAAACGTGTTTTATCCGCATGCATGGAAATCAACCAAAGTACTCCGCTAATTTGTATTATATGAACAAAAAAAACCCACATCAAACAAGCCCGTTTCTTGGGTAAAATCACCGTTCTTTTTTAGGTATGACTTGTTGCTACAATTCAAATTTCGTTGCCCCGTGAGGGAGCGGGTGGGCCATGGCCCTGCAGAATACCCTTGGCTTCCTCAGTCGATCGTAAGAGGCGAGAAAAGAGGTTACTCTTTGTTACCCTGGTGTTCGCAGAGCTAAAGGGTAACGAGAAGCAGATTTGTTTTTGATGTTCTGTATTTGTGTCCGTCGTCATACGACGTTAAACACCAATCAAACAAACAAACAAACAAGCAAACAAATTTCGTCCGCTGTAAGTATTTTAATAATAATGTAGCCCCATGCTACATTTCAACATAAGAATAGCCTTGAGACGTAAACAATAAACGTGTATAACTGTCATACGATGAAAGTAAATTTATACTAGTTACCTCCCCTGAAATAAAGCTCTCCATTAGAGATTATTTACCGCCGTAAATGGCCGAGGTTGGTCAGACATGGTATTTATACTGTTTTTTTTTTAAACACATCAACGCCACCCAATCCTGTTTACGCTAATAAAAGACAAACAGCGGCTGGTATGTTTTAAGAGGTTGAGGTTCACCAGGTCACCAACTTTCCCGAGAAGGTGGAACAGTTCCTATGATAAAAAAAAAAGAAGGGTAAAACGTCCCATTGTGTCAAATAAGTGGTTGAGTTGGCCAACTAGTTTCCATTCGTGGATTCCAGCGACTGTACATCCAGCCCAGGGTCAGATCATGTGGTGTAAAGGGGAATGGCAACCGCTCCACGACACCCGTGGGAATTCACCAAGACTTGTCCTATCTGAAGATGTTCGATCCACGTGTCAATGGGGTTGGGGAGGCTCTTAAACGTGTGACAGCCGTCTTCGCCAAGAGGAGCTATGCATATCCATGTCCTTTGTACGGGAGATATTTAAGGGCGCCACACGAAAACCGCGTTCGAGCAAACGACTCACGATTATTTCCGAGTAAACACGTACAGGTGTCGTGCACGGCATTGGTAAAATGCGATTAGATCAACCCTCCAACTCACCCATGCCAAATACCCTATTCGATGTGTGCTCAGAAAGTTCTTCATCTTGGTGGGCCTACAAGTGCAAACAGTCTTCAGCTACCTTATACTCTTTAGGTATGTTACCGATCGAAACAGCTCGAATGGTCGACAGCACAGCCACCAATCGTATTTATAGTGTAAAATCCCTATTTCAACACATAAACTGGCAACACACAGCTTGCACAAAGTGACACGGCGGTGGTGTGTCACTCCGAGCTCGAGGACTGACTATGCCGCAGAATGTGCCCCTGTTTGAAGGCCCACCTTTGGAGAAATACGTCATAATGCTTGATTTTGTCAGGAGTGATTATCTCGTCGATGGACATCTCAACTGAACTGTAAATTTTAGGAAAGGCACAATTTATTGCTTGATTCATTGATTGGTGTTTACGTCGCATTTAGCGGTATTCCAGCTACACTGTGGCGTGAACATATAGTAAAATTCTTTGAAGGTTCTAGATTTCCAGACGAATTTCAATCAGTAGCATCCTTGACAGTAAACAACAAAAAGAGAATCAAACTGAACTGGTGTGTTCATGGGATGTCCTCAACTCCCATATTATTTTGTCTGGGTTTTTTTTTAATGCACGGTTATAGTTATCATGGTCACACTCGGAGAGTAATAATAATAATAATAATAATAATAATAATAATAGACTTTATTTAAGCTCGATGGCCTCATACAATGTAGGTTAACAAATCCTCTTTTCGTGAGGGTCGAGAACTAAAAACATTAAACATGAACAATATCACAGTGAGCCATGAGCCATGAGTGAGCCATAGTATTGGTGTTCTATTGGTAGGCACATTTGGTAGGAATGAGGCTGGTCCTGATAAGGACCGTTGGAACAACCATCATAATGGTAAGTGGTAAGGATAGCAAATAGCTGTGTAGTCCTGACCTGGTCGTTGACAAGTTGGTCGAAGACATGCTGCACACGGTAATAAATGTATTCTAACCCAATAAGTGAGTATTCGAAAAATGCCTAATGCACATTTGTGCAATCAGAATATGAATTCAGACTACATTCGATTAATATCTCGATCACTATAGATCACCCCATTCTACTGAGCGCTTCTTTCAGAGTGTTCTTTGGTCCCTTCTGTCCATTTTAAGGCATCGCCAATAATTATTTTTTATACAAGGGACTCGGGTAAAGATTAACCTTTCTTCGCCGAGGGTGTTGCTTTTGTTGGAGACCTCTCAAAATGTACTTACACGTTTTCCTTCGGGCCGAGATCATAAAGACGACCATTTCCACAGAAAAATCAAGTTAAAACAGAAACAGTGCTACATACTTTCCTAATATAGCCAACTATATGGGTTTTTTTTTAAACGAAGACTACACGAATCGAATGGTTCACCTCTGACACATGGAAGAGAAAGGTATACATGGAGGATCTCATCTCTTGTGATAAATCATACCTTTTAACTGTGCATGGATGGTTTGGAAAGGAAAAGCTCTTGTTTCTGGTTGTTTCAGGAATAATGAATGGACTTTGTATCTCATATCCTCAGTTAAAGTTTAATCAGAGTTGAATCTGAACACATGTGAATATCGACGGAAATGATATTAAATTTGAAGAGTTGGCTAGAATGCAAGTTTGGATTTAATTAAGTTAATGAATATGGGTACTCCTTTTTTTTTTTACAAAGTTTTACAAAGCGAATTGTGAAATGTATATGACGTATACCCTTGTGCTTTGCAGGATATTTGTTGGCTGAGGCATTTGGATGGGATGGTCACAACTGAATGATATCAACATTTTCACAGTTTGTTCAACAAAATCGAAGTTCGTGGATAAATTTATTTCCCCAGATGTCCTATAGCGTTAAAAATTATTCGTAAATCCGTTTTTCTACTAGTAGCATAGAGAGGGCAAATCAGTTATGATTTGCTCTAACATAATAAGGAAGGTTTGTGCGTTTTCAAGTATTAAATATTTTTTTCGTTAAATGTAGTGGGGGATTTGTTGCCCACTTTGTTGGGCATCAGTTTGATCTCGGAGAACATATAAAGAAGTATTGTTAGTAATAAGGTGCGGATGGTAGCACCTTTGTATATGCTAAGCAAAGGTTGTACGTTATGGTGTGCTATGGAGCGGGTGCCGTTGTAGCGCTTAGGACATGATAAGTAAGTACTATGCATTATTAAATACTAAGGTGTGATGGTTAGCTCCTTAGTACATGATGAAAAGCGCGTCATCTGCTTGTTAAAAAATTCTGGTGGTAACAATGTGTACAAGTCAATGACTGAGTTTGGCTCCCTAGTACATAATAAGTAAGGACTGTGCGTTATTAAGTACTAAGGCTCAGGTGGTTAGCACTTTAGTACGTGATAAGTAAGAGTTGTTCGATGTTGAGTACTACGGTGCAAGGAGGACAGCGCCCTGAACGTGACCTCACCGGTTC